>JAJONR010008333.1:0-31026 GCA_029582245.1 Solanum etuberosum | reverse complement strand
AAGATTCCATTTTTTGATCTTTGTTTTCCATATCTGTGCTTAAGTTGGTTGTTTTAACACATTTCTGTATGTGGGTACTTATCAAGATTCCATTTTTTGATCTTTGTTTTCCATATCTGTGCTTAAGTTGGTTGTTTTAACACATTTCTGTATGTGGGTACTTATCAAGATTCCATTTTTTGATCTTTGTTTTCCATATCTGTGCTTAAGTTGGTTGTTTTAACACATTTCTGTATGTGGGTACTTATCAAGATTCCATTTTTTGATCTTTGTTTTCCATATCTGTGCTTAAGTTGGTTGTTTTAACACATTTCTGTATGTGGGTACTTATCAAGATTCCATTTTTTGATCTTTGTTTTCCATATCTGTGCTTAAGTTGGTTGTTTTAACACATTTCTGTATGTGGGTACTTATCAAGATTCCATTTTTTGATCTTTGTTTTCCATATCTGTGCTTAATTTGGTTGTTTTAACACATTTCTGTATGTGGGTACTTATCAAGATTCCATTTTTTGATCTTTGTTTTCCATCTGTGCTTAAGTTGGTTGTTTTAACACATTTATGTATGTGGGTACTTATCAAGATTCCATTTTTTGATCTTTGTTTTTCATAATGTGTGCTAAAGTTGGTTGTTTTAACACATTTCTGTATGTGGGTACTTATCAAGATTCCATTTTTTGATCTTTGTTTTTCATAATGTGTGCAAAATTTGGTTGTTTTAAGACATTTCTGTAAGTGGGTACTTATCAAGATTCCATATTTTGACCTTATTAAGCTAATTTAACTTTTTTTCTGGACTAAATAAGCAAATGGGTGTTCAGTATTTGTCATGTCTGAAAATGGAAATGGTGGATTGTCTGTTTTTGTATGTTTCTACTGTGTGATTTCTTGCTGTTTTTGGGTTTTCAATCTTCAGATCTAATTGTAGCTTATTAGAGGTAATTTCAATGGAAATGTTTGGTGCTGAGTTGATTGATGATTTGATTGTTTAACTGATTCACTAGGTATTTGTTGAGATCAAGTTGAGGATGGTGGTTTACTTGTGACTTAGGGTTTGTTTCTTGGTGTGAAATTAATTGTTTCAATGGACGGGCGTATGAAGAAATACGGGCAGTTGAGTCCAGAGAGAGCAAAAGTTTGGACTGAGAAATCACCCAAGTATCAGCAGCAGCAGCCGGCACGGTTGAGTAATGGCAAAGTGCCTGTTGTATACTATCTCTGTAGAAATCGACAGCTCGAACATCCTCATTTCATTGAAGTGCCCCTGTCTTCCACTGATGGTCTCTACTTAAGGGGTAAAGAAATGTTTGATTGTAGAATCTATGTTAGTACTAAATTGTATTTGTTTTGCTTTGGAAAATTTATTTGTGTTGTACTACTTTTGAAGATGTAATTGAGAGGCTTAACGTTTTGAGAGGTCGAGGAATGGCTTCGTTGTACTCATGGTCTTGCAAGAGGTAGGAATTAAACAACAATTTTGGTTTGTTGTCAAATTTGGCTTTAAATGGCAGATATAAATGTAGTCCGTGTGCTTAATGTTTTGTTTGATTATGAAAACAGAAGCTACAAGAACGGTTTCGTCTGGCATGATCTTTGTGAAGATGACCTCATTCTTCCTGCTCATGGTAATGAATATGTTCTTAAAGGCTCAGAGCTTTTCGATGAATCCGATGCAGGTAAATTAGACCTTCTTATGTAAATGTAAAATGTGAACCACATGATTGTTTGTCTAATATAGTTAGACCTCTCTATAGCAACATTTCACTACAATAACTACGTATTTCTATGAAACCGATCTTTCATGTTGTGCTATATTATATGTTCTCAATAACGTCATTTCACTATAGCATCCAGAAAAATATGGAGACAAACGATGTTGTTACAGAGAGGTTAGACTGTAGTTGTGAGTGTTACTGCAATAAATTAGAATAATGGATGAGTTTGGCTGCACTAATTTATCGTTCCCTTTTACTGTGAATGGTTAAAATTTTGAGATCATTAGTGCTTATAAACCAACTATAAGTGAACTGGCCTTTTGATTCCAGGCCGCTTCAGTCCTGCTGGAAATGTTAGATTGTCAAACCCAAAGCTGCTGCCGGAACCACAATCCTCTAGAAGCCAAGACGACACTTCGTCTTCTTCTAGCATGAATGAAAAAGGTACAAAGAATTCTCAAGATGATGAATCATCACCTCCTGTTCAACGATCAGGTTCTTCAGCGGTATCTCCTCAATCGTCCAGTGCTGATAAAAGCTCTTCATGGAATGGTTCATTAAGCTTGGCAGAGTACAAGATCTATAAGAATGAAGGCCTTGCCGATGCTTCAACTCAGACTGATGAAAATGCAAGTAAAGCTACACCTCCAGAGACTTGCACAAGAGGTGTTTCAACAGATGATGGGTCTATAGAGCTTGGAAATAATGAAATTCATGAGGTTCAGGTTCAACCAACAAATGAATCTGCACAGATTTGCCGGGAGACAGTATCGCCTGCTCCGTCCTCGTCAAGTGCATCGTCATCAGGTGGTAGAACAGATACCTTGGAATCCCTCATCAGAGCTGATATTAATAAGCTCAACAGCTTTAGAATAATTGAAGGAGAGGAATTTCGGGTTCCAAAAACTAAGCTAAAGCCCTCAAATGTGCTGATGCAACTAATTTCTTGTGGATCGATTTCAGTAAAGGATCATAGTTTTGGCCTTATTCCTACCTATAGGCCAAGATTTTCACATTCAAAGTTCCCGTCTCCTCTGTTCTCAACCTCGTTAACTTTAGGAGATCTTGATTGCCTGTCAGAGAATCCTAGGTTTATGAGTTTGAGGTTGGAAGATAAGGAATACTTTAGCGGCAGCCTTCTCGAGACGAATATGCCCAAGGAACCTACTCTTCTAAAGCGGTCGTCGTCCTACAATGCTGACAGGTTGATGTTTTTTGCTGTTCTTCTACACTAAATCAGTAGAATCAGTTACTATATAATTAATAGATGCTTTACCAATATGATAGTTGACTTCTTGCCAATTAGAAAATAGTTTGGTTTTGTAAAACCAAAGTATTATGCAATAGTTTCACAATATGTAGCTGCTTAATTTTGCTTATCTGATTTCCTTCAGTTTTAGTCATGTCAACATTCATAGTGCAAATCATATTTTGGTTTTCATGTTTAATTATTTTTGTCCTTTCTCATGGTGATTGTCGTAAAGTATCTTTGCATTATTGGGGGGAAAATTCAATATTTTTCACAATGGTTAAGAGAAAACTGGCACTTAAAGGTAAGTTTTATGAAGTGGTTGTTAGACCTGCTATGTTGTATGGGGCGGAGTATTGACCGGTCAATAACTCACACGTCCAGAAGATGAAAGTTGCAAAAATGAGCATATTGAGATGGATGTCTGAGGGCACACTAGGGGAGATAAATATAGGAACTAAGATAGTCAGGACAAGGTTGGTGTTCCTGGTGGAGGACAAGATGAGGGAAGCGGGAATGAGATGGTTCGGGCATTGATGATTTGACGTTATATGAGTGATAGAACTAGCTTGAGTAATTGTATGGATGGCTGATAGAACTACTTCATATTTAAGAAAAATTGTAGCTATTGACCTAGAATTCTTTGTCCGATTTTGCATGTCATTCTAAATGTTGACTTGGAAACCGAATTTGTTGATGCAGGACAAATAAAGAACATGGAGATTCAGTTGAAGACAAAGAGGAGAAAAGCTCAGTCGTAAAGTGCATTCCACGTTCCATCAAGGCGACACTGAATAAGCAGCAAGCGAGAAGCGAGTCAATGAAATCTCCTCTTTCCGAAGGTCCTAGAATCTCATCAGACGGAATAGGCAGTTCCCGGACCATTACATCCGACACATCCTGTGGAGGAAGCAAGCGAATTACAGAGCCGTCTGATAAGAGACACTCAAATAGAATAGAGTCTTTCAGAGAGGAGAAGGACAATGTGATCAAAATTGAAGAAAGTTAAGTATTACTCAACTAAAGATATGTTATGTTCCTTGTTATCGAATTACGTTAGTTGAAATGTCTTCTTTGTTTCTTTCAACAGGCTTGCTTCAGGAGCTCGGGTTATAATACAGTCGAAAGGAGCTTTTGACAACGATGAACATTAGGCGAACCAGAAGCCTTCGGTTAACTCAGTGGAGAATTTTGTTAATCTTGTAACTACTTGTCCTACTTTTAACTGTCCAAACATGTTATGTAAATGCCAAATAGGGAAAAACATGAAGCAAATTCAGTGTTTGCTGAATAGGGACAAGTAGTTAGTGTTTTGAGCTGGTTCTATTGTACCTACCATTGAATTTTTTGATCTCTTTTTTTTTTTTCCCTTCAGTTTTCTGGTGTATAATTGCCATTGAAAAATGATCAAGTGTTCCACTTTCAATTTAGTCAACTCAGTTTGTCTGAGCAATCATTTGTCTTGCTGTCTTATATTGTCTTGTAGTTTAATTTGTTTGTGTCAAAAAGATGTAGGGATGATAGAACTCAAAAGCGTAAAAGGGGTAGCCTGATGCACAAAACATTCTGTGTTAGCTAAGTTCAAGAAGGGCTGCAACTCAAGAAGTGTGATGTAGACAACCTAATACAATGCAAACATTAGAGACTGTCTTTATGCTTTGAACTCGTGACCTATAGGTCACACAAAGTCGATTTTATGGTTGTTTTTGAACTTCTATGCTTTTTAGCAAGACAGTTCGAATCTCGTGTGTTTACTATACCAATGCAAATACATTTTCAAAGGGAATCGTGTTTTATGAGTATGATTGTATCTATGTTAGTCAAAGTTCATATGATTTGACTCTCAAAAAGAAAATTATGACAGCTAAATATATTTGAAAAACTCTTGTCTTGATGCAATTAAATAAGGTCAATTAGGACACAATACTTTGAATTTTGAAATGGTATTTTAAAGAGTAAAAAGACAAAAACAGTGACCAAGAAACATGGGATTCCACTGCCCAATTGAACTCTTTTTAGCCAGATAGTTTGACTTTAGTAATGTTGACTACTCACTGACCTTTTGAACTTTTTGGAAAAGTCAAAATAAAACTTTTTTACTTTTGGTTAATTTTTTTAAAAAATTTATAATATTTGACTTTACTCATGTAATTACAGCATTATAATACATTATTATTATTATTGTAATAATTATTAAAAAATATCGATTCAAACAACGCTATTATAGAAAAGTTAAAAAGATTTGAAATAGCAATAAACTACTAGTACAATAAAGTTGTTTGTGTTTAAATTAAAGTGCAGTGAATTTTGCTGCCAAAAAGGTTGTTTTACTCACGTGTAAACTAAAGACAACTTTAAGACAGAAATTAATGAAATCTTTTCTTAGGTCCCATCTATTACTTTTAGAATAATTGTTTCAAATTATTTATTATTTTATAAATTTAAGGAAAATTGATTAAATTTTTTATTTTACTTTTAATAGTAATTATTTTTGAAAACTATAAATACTTTAATTATGAAATGATGACAAATAAATTAAATTAGGACAAAAAAAAATAAGATAGTCAAAACTCTTTTTCGTTACATTTTTTTTAAATGTGAAAAATTAGAATTCGATAGATAATTTAAAACGGATAGCAGTGTTGTCTCCCTAATTAATGCAAACTGCATACATTTTCTTGCCTGTTGGTCAGTGGTAGCTAGGAATTCATTCATTCCTTTTTCTTTGTTTGCAAGGACTCTTTCTTGTTATATATATATATTTCTGTCGTTTGATCATAGATTTTGAAATTGAAATTTGAAATGTAAATCTTTGAAGTTGTATCTGTTTTACCATCTAAATTAACAACCTTTTTTTTTTTTTTTTTACTTTTAAAATATTAGTATGAAGTTTTTGTTCCTTTTTAATTTATATTGTTGACTTACCTACAGAATAAGAATTAAAAAACTTATTATGAAGTAAAAAGTGAAAAAATAGTTGAAGGACTATTAGTGTTTCACAACAAAGAATAAGGATTATTTTAATTCAAATTCCAATCTTAAAGGACTATTTTGAACATTTCCTCTTACTTTTAAAGGGGCTTTCTAGTAATAGTTACTGTGTAAGATAAATATGTGAACTTGATCGAGTGACTTTATTGGAACGAAAAAAATAAATGACTTTGCTAGGTAATTTCATTAAATTGGGTGACCAATAGAGAATCAATTTCTTTTTGTATAGTTTTTGAATATGTAGGTTTTAATATTAATATATTGAATTAATCAAATCAACATTCAAATAGTAACATTTTTTCTTCAATTTTGCAGAAATAATCAACTTCCAATTAGTCAATATGAAATTAATTCCACATTTTAATAGATTTTAAAAGAACTTTTTTGTAGAGATATTGATTAATTAATTGATGTATTAAATAAACAAAATACATAAAATAAATATAATATGAATATATGAATTCAAAGTATATATTGATAATTGAAACTGAACTTTATTAATGATATTCAAATTCTTTATTTATCTATACATCAATAAAGCTCGCAACATAAAACTTATATTATAAGTGCTTATTGAGAAAAAAACATAATGTTTTTCCTAATAAAACATTATTATTATTGAAAATTTATCATTAGTGACAATTATCATGAAATGCTTGTTGAAATGAATAACATATATTTGGTTTATTCAATTCACAACACCAAAGTTCTGATGGTTCAGAAGCCTTGAAGCATGGATCAAAATCTTTAACCCCGACTTGTATACTTTCATCACCTGCATTTTCATTAAAAAAAAAAAACTATAAAATCGATTGACTTCTATGTACTAACAGTGCATAACAATTTAAATAATAAATAGATGGAGAGCCAGCAGAGAAAATAAAAATATGTAAGAAATTGTCCAAAATATATAGCCATTGCAATTACTTGATTTTGGTAAATGATGCAAACTAATAGTTAATTAATCAAGTTATTTCCTAATCTATACATCCATAGAATCAAGGATATAAAATAAATTGGGGAAAAAATTAAATATATCTTACTAATTCATTCATCATTTTTATAAATTATTTCATTTCCTAAAATAACTCTTCCATTTCATTTTACTACTAATGTCATTAATATCTATTAATTTATTTTCCTAATTAATTGCAAGGTGTATTTTATTTTTTGATGAAAAATGAATAAATGTGTGTTTGAATTTTTTTCCTTTTTTAAATCAAGTAATTAGTGAATAAGGTAAATAATACGAAAAAATAAATTCAGGTTCATAGAACCTGCATAGTTTAGATATGAAAATTTGAAAACTTTGTCATGATTTAAGTGTGTTGCAATGCCTTATTCCTAGTTTTTATGAAGCTTCAATTCAATTAAAACCTTAATTTTTTGAATTAAAACGAGAGAGAAAAATTGAAAAACTAGATAACTGATAATTCTTGTTCATGAGAGGTGTCGCATCATTATTTTTATGACCAGAATTAGATAAATGATATAAATTTCAATTTTTTCATTCGATGTGATTGTAATCGATCAATAATTTCTTTATGCTTTTGTCTAATTTCATTGGAACACATGAGTCAAAATCTAGCATCATTTGTCACATTTATAACTACCTAATATGCTTAACGTTACCAACATGGGTTGTGGTGCATTGGTGGTAGTGTTTCACCCTTAATCAGAGTTCTCGGGTTCGAACCTTGGGTATGGAGAAAATTCTGTTGGGAGCGCCACCCCCGAATTGGCCCTGCAGAGCGCGATCCAGATTTAGTCGGAGCTCTAATGTGGGCTCCGGACACCAGGTGGGAAACCAAAAACATAAAATAATAATAATAATAATATGCTTAACGTTATTGTTGAATATGAGAATAATTGGTAGTGTTAAGGATTTTTAATTTTTAAGAATCGTATGAGCTACACGTAGAGTGAATAATATCATGTGATTTTAAAAGTATTTTTGAATTATAAGCGGTATCACATTTTCAAAACGTCAATAAATCACTATAAAGATATGAGAGATGAGAATAATAATATTTACAAATGACATAAAACTCTAAATTTTTGTGAAGCATAAAGCAATGACTTTATTTGCCTTACATTTGAGCCAACTCTATAAACTCTTACACCTTTTTTTTTAAACTAATTTTTTTTTTTAATTCATGAGATCTCTCTAGATATTTAAGCAAAATCATATTTCAATTCATGTAAGAGTCAAATTATTTAGGCCATTAATATGTAATTTAAAAAGTCATGGTAAACAGTCAAAGATGGAATTGATTCCATATTTAATCTTTAGAAAAATAAAATAATTAATTAATATGAAAGAAGAAAAGTAAAAAAATAGTCGAAAAATGAGAAAGAGAATCTTATTTATGATTTAAAAGAGTAAAAATAGTCGAATACTATTAGTGTTTCACAATAAAGAATAAGGATTATTTTAATTCAAATCCCAAACTTAAGGGACTATTTTGAACATTTCCTCTCACTTTTAAAACTTGAGTAACTTTATTGGAACGAAAAAATAAATAAATGACTTTACTAGGTAATTTCAATAAATTGAGTGGTCAATCAAGAATTTGTATATTAATTTTAATATATTGAATCAAATCAACACTCAAATAGTAACATTTTGTCTTCAGTTTTGCAGAAATAATCAACTTCCAATTAGTCAAGATGAAATTATTTCCACATTTTATTAGATTTTAAAAGATTTATTTTGTAGAGAAATTAATTAATTGATGTTCAAGAACTTAAAAAAAAAAGATTTGAACAACTCATTTGGTTGTTTTTGCAAGTATTTGACACATTTCAATTATGAATTATAAGTTCTTGCGTTATGAAAAAAATAATGCACACATTAAATTTCAAATAAACGAAAATATATAAGATGAATATAATCAAAATATATAAAATTTAAAGTAAATATTGATAATTGAAACTAGAACTTTATTAATGATAATCAAGTTCTTTTATTTACGTTACACATCAACCAAACTAGCAATATAAAACTCATGTGTACTGATTATTTAGAATAAACATAATTAAAGATTTCTCAAATTAACATTAAGAACATTCTGCATGACATGCATCAATAGAATCATAGCATTTGAGTGGTTCAAACAACTTGCAACACCATTGGGGTGGGTTGGTTTGATCATTTTGGACGCATGGATCGATTGATTTTGTTTCAATCCTTATACGTGCATCACCTGCATTTCATAAAAAAATAGGAAATATATAAGATCTGACAAAGCATAAAAGTTATTCTTACATACGCTTATGGCCTGTATTTCATTCCTTTTTCTTGAAAAATGTTCATAGAAATAATAATAAATATAAAAGAAAGAATATGAACATACATTGATGAAGAGCCAACATAGAAAACAAAACTATGCAAAGTAGCAAAACTGATTGAAGGGAGAATTTTATAGTGGCCATGAAAAATATAATTTAGTGCTCAAAATTCAAAAGATAATGAGAAATATGTATGAAATTGTTTAGAATATATAGCCATTTAAAATACTTAATTTTGGTAAGTGACACAAATTATTAGTTAATTAATCATATTTTTTCTTAATTTGTATAATGAAATATTTTAGAATATATAGCCATTGAAAATACTTGAATTTGGTAAGTGACACAAATTATTTGTTAATTAATCATATTATTTCTTAATATAATGAAATATTTTAGAATATATAGCCATTGAAAATACTTGATTTTGGTAAGTGACACAAATTATTAGTTAATTAATCATATTATTTCTTAATTTGTATATTCATATAATTCTGATTTTTTAGAGATCAAAATCTCAATTTTTTATTTTTTTTTCAAATTTTGATACTTTTTTCTTATTTCATACATGTGAAAAATGGGGGGAAATTAAATATATCCTAATAATCTCATCATTATAATTTATTTCATTTCCTAAAATACTCTTTTGTCTTTTTTTATTACTGTTTGTTTGAATTGACTTTCGACTTTTTATTTATAAGTCAAAAGTCAAAAATTAAAAATTTATAAACCAAAATTTTAAAAAAATAATTAATTTATGATTTTTGGCTTATTTTTATTATTGTAACTTAAAAGCACCTTTAAATTTTACCTAAATATTAAAAAAGAGTTTTAAAAATTATTTTGACTTAAAAACATTTCAAATAAGTCAATTCAAACAGGCTATTCCTCATTAATATCATTTAATCCATTTCCTAAAATTTATTTTTTATTTAGGTTTTTACTACTTGGTGTGTGAAAGTGTACAATCTGATTAATTGCAAGGTGTATTTTAATTTTGGGATGAAAGAATAAATAAGCATGTGTTTGCATATGTGTTTTAACTTATTTTTCTATCAAATAAAATGAAGGGGGTAAATAATATGAAAAAAAATAAGTTCAAGAGGTTGGTAAAATCTCACATAGTTTAGATGTCTGATAATTATGTCATAGTTTAGGTGCGTTTGTATGGCTTATCCCTAGTTTTTATGAAGCTTTAATTCAATTAAAATCTTAATCTTTTAAATTAAAATGCGATGTTTTTTATACATAAAAAAATTGAGAAATTAGATAACTAGTGATTTTTGTTCATGAGAGATGTCACGTCACTGTTTTTATTCATTGAATTATATAAATATTTATTTATTTCATTCGATGTGGTCGTAATATTCCAATAATTTCTTTATTGTTTTTGTCTAATTCCCACTAGAAACATGAGCCAAAATCAAGTTTGTTTGATCACAATTCACATTCATAACTACCTAGTATGCTTAACATTATTGTTAAATGTAGAATTTTTTTTACATTAATAACTAAAAAGAAAGCTAAGTTATATTTAAGGTGTAATGATATTTTTAACGGAGTGAGTTATTTTTGAGAAAAAAATGCAAACAAAGCTTCATTTAAAAGTAGATTTGTGAAATCTATTCCATTTAGCATTATTTAGAGGCAAATCTGACCCAACTAATAATGACGAGGATATATTTGATCCAACTATTAATATAAGACAAATTTAGTCCTTTTTTTTTAACAAGAAACCTTGCATTTTATTCATCTTCCAGCAAAACGTTACAAATGACCCGAGGGAGATTACAATCAGTGAATTACTACTCCCTATAAGAGATGAGGATAATAACTATCCTATTTGAGATGAAGAGAATGCAAAAGTTGGCATATAAATTTGGTTATTGTAACCAAATGTGCCAGAACATCAAAAAACTACTGTGTACTGCCAGTACACACAACACCCTCAAGGAGGGTCCCAAATCAGATCATTCCTCTTCTTCTTCATGGTTCTAAAGTTAGTCATTTCCCACCTATCCATGTTCATTAGACCTTTTACTCTAGTTGGTAAATCTGCAAATGCTTCGTAGGTCTTGTTGTTAGCGTTGTCATAGCCAAGAGACGCTAGTAGGTCCGCAACTTTGTTTGCCGCTCTGTAGCAATGGTTTAAGATGAAACCAGTAGTCTCCATATGGGCTTTCAATTCTTTCACTTCATCATGAATTCTCCATGGTGTGAAGTTGATGTAATTCACACAATCCACCAGTAACTTAGAGTCACTTTTCGCTAAAATATAATCATATTCATTCCTCACGCACCATTCAACTCCAAACAACAATGCTTTAGCCTCTGCCCAATTGTTGGTGCCCTGACCAAGGTTCAGCGAGTAAGCAAAAATAAGATGCCCACAATGATCTCTGATCACCCCACCTCCTCCACAACAGTAGCCCTCCTTACAGCTTCCATCAGAATTAATCTTCACAAAACTGTTAGAGGGCTTCAACCACTTGACTTGAATTTTTTTTTTGGTGTAGATGTTGCTTGTTAACAAGTAACAGATTGAATCCCAGGTAGGGTCTACTTTAATCCTCTCAAAATGTCCTTTGAGAATCTGGACCAGGCTAGTAGAAATATTGTTAATAGTTTTCCTTGTGTTGTAGATCTCCTTGCTGTATTTAACTCCACATCTTGGTTTCCACAATTCCCACAAAGTGATAGCAGGAAGGCACTTCATTAACATGTCCAGAACTGGGTTCTTAGTTTTCCAAGTCCACCAAAACTTGATTATCATTCTGATGGGGATATTATCGAACGGGATCCCCAGTGGACCACAAAGAGTTGACCAGATCTTTTTTGCCAATTCCCCAGAGGAGCTGAAGTGGTCCACGTCTTCCTCTTGAGGTGATTTACAACAACAACATCTTGACGGCATGGCGATTCCCATCTTTACGAGTCTTGAATCTGTGGGGATTTTGTCTCTCACTATTCTCCACAGAATGAAACTCATCTTAAGGGGCACTTTCTTATGCCATGTATTGGCATCAAACCAGCTCTTATCTTTCTTTTGTCTCAGAATATCCCAAGCCGAAGCCACTGTGAACAGGCCGCTTGAGTTGGAGTCCAAAAAGGTTTGTCATCGACAGTCAAGTTCATATTGATATTCATACTCTGAATATGCTCCATCACATGATTAGGTATGAAAACATCCCAGCCTCCCCAATGCCATTGACCATTAATGTAGATATCTGAGAGTTTTTGCTCCCTTGGTTTCCTATCATCAGGAAATAACTACCACAGTGCTCCAAACCCTGTCCAATTATCTTGCCACATTGAAACATCTCCTCTGCCTATTTTCCAAAGTATATACTGATCCATTGTACTTTTAATTTTGCACATGGCATTCCAAGAGTGAGAGTTTCCGGAGTACCATCTCTTAATTACCGGATGAATCCTTTGGCAATACTTAACCATTAGAAACTCCTTCCATAAAGAGTTGGTAGTCCGTAATGTCCACCATTGTTTGGTAGATAATGCTTTACAAATATCTTGGAGTCTTCTGAAGGAGGCACCACCTTCATCATAGGGGTAGCACATGGAGTTCCAAGAAGCCCAGTACATTTTATTTATCTCACCAGTACCACTCCAAATAAATCTATTAAACATCTTTTTCATTTGATTTAGAACACCAATAGGAGGTTGAATTGCTGCTAAGGTGTACACTGGGAGTGAGAGCAGTACATGCTTAATCAGCACACTTCTTCCTCCTATTGTTAGAAATTTATTTTGCCAACTCCCAATCCTGTGTAGAATTTTGCTCATCATTCCAGAGAAAATAGCATTGTTCTTCCTTCCTTCATACAATGGGCATCCCAAGTACTTGATTGGTAGGCTTTTGTAAGCCATGCCAGTGATCTCTTCCACCCTTTGCATAGCTTGAGGATGCTCTTTGCTAGATAGTGACACACTAGATTTCATCTTGTTAACCTCTTGACCTGAGACTTTTTCATAGTTGCCTAGAACTTTCATCATCAGTTCAAGAGATCTCCTGCAACCACTAGAAAATAAAATGATGTCATCAGCAAATGCTAAATGATTGATGGTTGGACCCCTCTTATTCATGCTAAAGTCCATGAATTCAAGGTCATGATTGAGATTATTAAGCTTGATAGAAAGAAATTCAACACTAATAACAAAAAGGATGGTGAGACCGGTTCTCCTTGTCTTAGGCCCCTTTTTGGATTGAAAGAAATAATATCTACTACCATTTACTAGTAGGGAATACCAGTTACTAGAGATATGTCTAAAAATCAAGTCAATCCATTGTTCACAGAAACCCATCTTTCTCATGAGAATGCACAGATAAGGCCAAGAAACTCTATCATAAGCTTTAGCCATGTCTAATTTAAGAACAACACTGCCTTCCACATTAAGAGAACTTATGTCCTGAATGATTTCTTGAGCAAGAAGGATGTTTTCAGTAATAGATCTTCCTTTGATAAAACCACTTTGGTTATTACTAATCAAAAGAGGAAGAACCTTACTAAGTATGGAATTTAAAACTTTTGATTTTTTTTACTAATGACATTACACAGACTAATAGGCCTCATGTCAGAAAATTGTTGAGGATGATTAATTTTTGGAATCATGGCTATGTTAGTATGAGTAAGCCACTTAGGAAGACTAGCACCACAAAAGAATGAGTGCAAAGCTTTAGTAACCTCGGGGGTTACCACTCCCCAATAAGTTTGAAAGAACTTAGCTGTGAATCTATCAGACCCCGGGGCACTGTCTGGATCCATGGTCATCAAGTTGCTTTTGATCTCTTCTTCTGTTGGAAGTACTATCAATTCATGATTGATATCCTCTGTAATAGTGATGTTGATCCCCTCCAAGTCTTGAAAGTTATTATACTCAGGGATCTGACTAAAAATTCCTTTAAAGTACTTAACTCCTGCTTCTGCCACTTTAGCATTGCCTTCCACCCATTGTTGTTCCTCATTCATGATCTTATTGATCCCAATCCTCCTACGCCTCTCCTTGATAACCTTATGAAAGTATTCTGAATTTGTGTCCCCGTCTACTAGCCATCTCACTTTGGATTTTTATCTCAGAATGTTCTCTTGAATTTTTAAGTATGACACATACTCAGCTTTTGTCTTGTTAAGAGTAAATCTTGTAGTTAGAGAGTTGTCATTCTGTATAATATGCTCCAATCCCATGATCTCCTTTTTCAATCTCTTAGGAACTTCATAAATATCTCCATATGTAGCCTTGGACCAAGTGCTGAGATGACTAACAGTTTTTTTTTAGTTTTTGCTGAAGCACCCACATTAGGTTTCCATGACATTCAGTGCTCCATATTCCTCGAACTGTGTCCATAAATTGAGGGTGTTCTGTCTAGATATTAAGGAATTTAAAATATCTCTTGAACGCCTCTTCTTCACCAGAGAGCTGAATCACCAAGGGTGCATGATCAGAGCATGTTCTAGCAAGATGAGACACTGTCGTTTTGGAGAACTGATCATACCATTCGGAGTTATACAACATCCTGTCTAGCCTTTTCCAAATAGTGTTTGGTGCATCCCTGTTATTGCACCATGTGAATATGTTCCCAGCAAAGCCTGCATCTTGGACACCTAAGTCTTCCATAAAGTTTAAGAATTCAAAGCTCTTCTCCAACCGATAAGGGGTTCCTCTTAGCTTTACCTCGACCTCAGCAATGACATTGAAATCTCCCATAATGCTCCACGAGCCTTGTATATTATTTGATATGGAAACTAAGTCCTCCTATAAGTCTCTCCTCAAGTTAGTCCTGCATTTGGCATACACCAAGGATATATGAAAGTTAGTCCATGATATTGTATGATTAGCATAACAGGTAACATGTTGTTTAGTATCATGAAGGAATGTGATATTTAAATCATTTGTCCAAAAAAGCCATATTTTGTTATTAACATTAGCATATGACCCCTGCATATCAAGCATTCTCATATAGTAATCTATTTTATCAGCTTTCACGAAAGGCTCTTGAAGGCTAATGAAGGAAGTGTTAAATTGGTTTTTCATATTTTTAAGTCTTTCAAATGCACTTAGAGTCCTTACACTCCTAATTTTTCATGAAATGACATTAATCATTAAGAACTATTAGAAATGGAATTAAGCATATTATTTTGAGAAGAACTCTTACTATTCACCATCGAACAGTCCTTATCAGTTAAGGGTGTTCCTTCAGTGACTAGTTTGATGGGAACCGAGTAAAGATTCTGCTCATTTGTAATGGTTTCCTTAGAGTTAGAAATAACTCCCTGGGTTTCTCCATTGATTTTGTTAATTTCATTATCAGGTATTTGATCTGGAATTTCATGGAATTGATCTTTCTCTATCTTCTCCTCTGAGGCTGATTCATAATGGTTGTACTCGTCTTCCATTTTGGAGTCTGTTCCTGGGTTGTCGTTTTTTGTTGGGTCTTGGGCCTGTTTTTTCCCAGATCCACTGGAGCCAAGTTTTCTTCCGTTTCCATATTAACCAGTTTGTTATTATGAAGTGTCTCATCAACTATGTTGTCATTCTTTTCCTCCTTTTTGTTGTGAGCTGGGAGGTCGTCTGTGTTGTTATCCATCTGATGCGCATCCTTTTGGTCCCTTTCTTCCTTATTTCCTTTCTTACTTCTTGTTCTTCTTTCGTATGGGGGGCTAAAGATCTCCACCACTTTCTTTTGCATTCTAGCCTTCTTAACTACAGTCTGATTTGCACTCTCATGTATCCATCTTAGTGTGGCAGTGACTTTCCTCTTGCCTCTTTTTGATGTCGTGTTCTCAGAGTTTGGTTTTTCCTCTGCTGTGAATGTGATGCCAATAATATTGGATGTTTCTCTTGGACTGTCATTAGTCTTGTTTTCCACTTTATTTGGTGGAAATGTAAATTGATTCTCAGTTGCTATGCCCTTCTGAATACCTTGGTCATTGTTCCCCTGATTTTTGTTTTTACCTTTCCCTTTAGACACTGTCGTCCATCCTTCATCATCCTCTGATATTTTGTTTTTTTGCTTCACTTTCACTTATTTTGTCCCATTTGATTGCCGAGCTTTCATTCCTTCCATTCCTTCCATTCTGCATTCCATTAGGGATCATTGACACCCCATTCAGGTCTTCTTTGTTCTTTTGTTGTGGCATTTGCATCTCATATGTATTGTTCTTGTTACCACTTCCTCTGAGTTCAGGGTGAAGAATCCTGCAGTTGTCATCACTGTGACCCTGTGATGAGTCTGAGATTTGGACTCATTTAGGAATTTATTTTGATAGATTTAATGTCCTCAAATGCCTAATTTATGCTATAAACTAATGTTAATGCCTTGATTTTCAGGTATATGGATTGAGGAGCAAAGCAAGGACACTAACAGGCAAAAAGGAACAAAACAAGCTGAAGAAATGAACAAGGGCGAGCCTGAAGATCGCCAAGAGCACTCGGCGTGTTGCCGAGTGGCTAATCTCACCGCCTAAAGTTCCAGTGTGCCAAGCCTTGAAGGAAGAGACCAAGTCTTCGACGAAAAGGAGCAGTCAGTGAATCGCTGAGTCATTCCGCGAAGCAAAGATAGATCCCCCAAAGTTACAGACCTCAAGGATGCTGAATGCTAAGGCAAAAAGGCGATGGAAGAGGTCAAATGGCGGCTCGCCGAGTGGTTCGGCGAGCCCGACTTACTTCGCCTAGTGTCCCTTCGTGGCTTATTTTTGGTGACTATAAATTACATGTTGAACATTAATTTAGTATCGAATTTTGAATCTATTTTAGGGTAGAACAGTTTTCTATGAAGTTTCTAAGTAGAGTTGAGAGTTTTGAGACTCATTTTGGAGATTTTGCAAGTGAGTTTCAAATTTTCTTCAAATTGAAGCATTGTAAAGCTTGAATTCCTCGTACCCAGTTGATGGCTAATCGATTCGGTAACGGTTTTTATCTTTTTATGATGTTCGGCTAAAACCCCAACTCTTGGGGTGTGATTATGTGATTATGGGCTGATTTAGCTTATGGGTATTGCTAATTGTTAGTTTAAATGTTATTTAAAAGTGAGTTCAATCATTTATTGTGGTTTAATTTAAGAATTGTAGTTGCAAATGCAGTTCTACCTTTGTGTTCTTGACTTGCTCGAGAGAGAGGTTTTAGAACTAAGGTTTTTGATTGATGCTCTGTGGGTATTGGGTTGACCTGGGTTCAGCTCGAGAGAGTGAATCCTAAATCATTTTCCACACATTCAGCTCGAGAGAGTGAATGGACTAATGTGTGGGTTGTTCTTAATTTACATGCTTGTTGATGTTCGAGAGAAATCAAATTGATTCGGGGTAAATTGTTCGAGAGAAAGTTTACCTCCTTTATAGCCTAGCTTACTCACTAATATTTAGCTATTTTCTAATAGTTGCAATTACCCATATGTCTACATTAGCCTATAATCAATCACATCCCAAGAATTCCTCTCCTTATTGTTATCTTAAATTGTTTGTGACTGCATCATAGTTGATAATTGCAAACCAAAACCCCCCATCTGACATTTATGTCACCCCTTTGACTTGTTTCATGTCTTTTTCGATAATGTCTATTCATATATCTAGTTAGATCACATTCGTACTTCTTAATTGAACTTTGAACACGTATCGCTCCCTGTGGGATTCGACCCCAACTCATTTGTTGGGTTTTATACTGCTTAACGATCGTTCACACCTAGAATTGGATGAGGTGTAGTTGAAACGTTTATCACTCTGCGCTTTACAAATAGAGCAGTACTCGGGCACATTTTCATATTCCACCCGAGACCTGAGCCTTAGTGATGTCAATCTCCACTTTAATCTTTGCCGTCGTTGGTTTAGTTTTTGAGAGGGTTGATTTGTCCGAGATGATTGGAACTCCAATAATGGCCACAATTCTACAGAGTGCATCCCACTCAAAAAAGTGCCATCTCAGATCTGGGAGGTTAATCCAGACCGGAGCTAAAGTGGTCTCGGCCTCAGGTCTGAAATCAGACTTCCATTTCAAAAGTTTCATTTGCATGTTGCAGAGGGTAAGAAAGTTTCGCCCATAGACATTTATGTGATCTTCCTCTAAATCGAAATCTAGAAAGATATGGTGCATATTGTAGGCTCATATCTTAACAGATCATTTTAGAAGAATAGATGTTCTAAAATCATCTCTAATTTTTTCAATCGAGGGTCGAATTTTTTAAACTTACCTATGAGGATGAGCTTGCAAGTTTAAGCTAACATATCATTTTCCTCTTTAGAGAAGGATACTACATGTTTTCCTTCTTTTAGGTCATAGGGACGATGAGGGAGTCGAATTTTCCTCCTTGCACCATTATCTCTATTGCCTCCCAGAGCTGCTACAAAATTGAGAGGAGGTCGTCTTACTGCTCTGACTGTTAGGAATTGGAGAAATTTTGAGGTTATTCAATGGAGGAAAATCCATTTACTAGTGGGTTTGAGAGCCTAGAGTGTTTCGCATCGCATCCTGTGTAATTCTATGAGTTTCCATGGGGAGCTCTGATGGTCGGAGCTCCAAGATTCAACCGTTAGCAGTCGTAATGTTACCGTTGGTTCCAGAAAAGTTAGAGAGAAGTTCGAGAATTTATATCCTACTCTTACATTGGTTAATTTCACATAGTTCAGAAGTAAATTTGACCTTAACTAGTAACGGCGAGCGCATATTTGACTCCAACTACTTGTAAAGGACAAATTTATTTCATTTCGCATAATTCAAGAGCAATTTGACCATTTACCTTACTTCTTTATAAAGTTAGAGTAACTAGCTGGTGTTGGTGACACTTGCGCTTAAACCTTTCGTATACCAAACCACCAATATGTGTTTGTGCAATATATTTTATGAATGTAACGACCTGATTCCGTCGTTAGAGAAAATCCAATGGGGAAAGAATTTGGGTCAGAAATTTTTTGAGTAGTAACTTGAAAATTTCTAGCCTAGTCCAGATTTGGATGAAATCTGAGTCATATGAGGTCTAGGGAAATCTGGTAATGAATGGGAGATCTTATTATATTTTTGATCATATGAGTAGATAGCTAAGACGTTAAGAAACTCGTACGACTTTATGGAATCGCATTTGGGAGAGTAGAACTCTCGAAACTGATCTTAGCATGAACGAGTAGTTTTTGAATGTCATGGGTTGAAGGTGTGTTGTGAAATGGGGGTTTGAAACTCTAAATTCGACTCTCTTTCTCCGTGCAAGCCGCCAGGGTGGGATTTATTCCGCCAGAGCGGGGCCGCTGTAGCGGGATGGGGGCCGCCACAGCGGGACAGTCGCGACTTAAGTCGGAAATAAACCCCAAAAACGTCATTATTCTGAAAACTTCATTCTTAAGAATTAGGAGACGACCCCAGGCGATTTCTTGGCAGTTTTTCACGACTTTTGGTGCTAAAGGTAAGGATTTTACTCCCCTAATCCGTTTTTCGATCCGTAGAACTTAGATTCTTGGGTAATTATTATTGGGGGAAGGTTTTGACCTGAAGTTAATGGTGGAAAAGGCCCTAAGTTGGGTATTGGGATTATGAGGTTGGTCTTGGGTTATTGACCCTTGCGTATATTAATTGTTTGTAGACCTAGAACAAGCGGAAAGAATCCGAAAAGGTAAGATTCAAGTGCCTTAAGGGGATTCAAGCTTGATTTCGAGATAAGTGATGGTTTGATTTCATGTTTGTGTGGTGTATGTTAGTATTTGCTTCATTGTAATGCATGTATGTATGTGAATGTTGCACTATTGATCACACATAATGTAAATGAGTATGAATGAGTGATTGTAAGCCATGAATCAACACTTGATTGTATGATTATGAGAATGTACATTGTGATCGTGATTGTGGCATGTTGAATGGATCGGGTGTCACGTTCCGACACACTAACTGAGATCGGATGTCACGTACCGACATACATATTGGATCGGGTGTCACGTTCCGACACACTAACTGGGATCGAATGTCACGTACCGACATACATATTTGATCGGGTGTCATATTACGACACACTAACTTGGATCGGGTGTCACGATCCGGCACACTAACAGTTTGGGTATGGGTTCCATGAGAGGACCATTGAATTGGGCTCCATGAGAGTACCATTGACTTGTCATATATACTTGTATTGAGAATGTGGAATTGTACATTGCTCCTGAAATGATATCTGATATTGTATATGTTTGGTATATGTGTGTTTACTATGTTGTGACTGCTTATATATATATGTTTCACTTACTGGAATAGCCACGTATTCCTACCAGTACAATGTGGTTGTGTAGTGATACTGCACTTGCACTTTCCTTGTTGAGTACAGGGCATGTTCAAGCGGCTACTGACAGACCTCAGCTAGGTGACTATTGAGCGCAACCGGATTCAAGGGTGAGCCAGTTCTTTCAGGCTGCCATGGATCTCTCTTGTTTAAGTCCACTCTTTTCGGACTCAGACTTTCTAGTTAGATTTACTCGTATGTTTAGTTTGGGTTGTACCCATTTTCCTTAGACTTGTTGAATTTTAGATGTTTTGGTACATTGACTTTTAGGTTCTAGGGGTTGTTCTTCCGCATTAGTTGAGTTAGTTTTATTTAAACCTTGGAGTTTATGGAAACTCTATATAAATTCTGCATTTAAACCTGCTTCTGTATCTTTAAATGTCTAGCTTTGGGGTAAGTTGGTTAGTAATAATGGTTCTCCCACCGGAGGGTTAGTGTGAGTGTCAATCACAGTGGTCTGGGTCGTGACAATGAATAAAAAAGATACATGAGGTCAAGTTGATATTTTGGGATCTTTACACAAATAGTCAATTGAATTTACTGTTTATTATTTTTAATCGGTATATTTAAATTATATAAAATCATACACATATTGTATATCTGTTAGCTTAGAGTAAGTTGAATCAATTTGAAGTAGCAAATTATATGGCCTGGCGCATAAAAGGTTAGCACTACATTAGGATGGTAACAATTTTTTCTTCCATTTTGCAGAAACAAAGAGGTGATCTTTAATTTTTATCTCTCAAATTCGTGAAATATCAAGTAAAAGTATATATGTTTGTTTGGGCCTAACAGCGAAAACAATAGGTATAATTTACATAAATCTCATAGTGTTAAGAGTTAATTACATTATTTTCCTACTCTTTTTCAAATTACAAAAATCTCTTAAAATTTATAAATTCGAATACACCACTGAACTTTCGGATACATCAGTAGACATCCGGATACATAGGGGAGGGATGTATCCGAGAGGGGAGGGATGTATCCGAGAAGGGAGGGATGTATCTGAAAAGGGATATGGATGTATCCGAGAGGGGAGGGATGTATCCGAGAAGGGAGGGATGTATCTGAAAAGGGATATGGATGTATCAGAGAGGGGATAGGATATTCGGATACATATAGGAGTGAGATGTATCTGAGATGAGAGGGTTGCATCAGAGAGGGGAGGGATTACCCGAGAGAGGGATCGGGATGTATCAGTGAGAGGGGAGTGATGTATCCGAGAGGAGATTTTTGAATTTTTTTTAAATGGTAGGGAGTTTTAAAGATTATGATAAAATAACATGTGTATTTAGGTAATTTTTCCTAAATAGTATTATATCTAGAGAAAGCCTTACACGTAATGTATCAACCTTATATAAAAGTGTATGATAGTGAATGAAAAATATTTATACACATGTATAAGCAAAGCCGGAATAACAAACTCAAACTATGAGCTATATGAAGTAAATATTTTCTTTGCAAAAAACGTAATTTTTCCTTATTTTTAATGTGGTAGAAAAATTCAGTAATTTTTTTATGGGAAAATCGCGCGGATAAGCAAACATATACTAGTTAATTAGCTAACATAGCTATAGTTTTAATTAATTACGACTGATAACTTAATTTTAGTTGTAATTACGTCGCTTATACATATACACATACAAATTATACATATATTTATATAATTATATGACAGATATACAAATACAATTAGCCTCTCTAGCTTGCTTCTCTCCTTCCTCTCCCAATCTCGCCTTGTCTCTCTCCTCCCTCTCTTAATCTCGCTCGCTAGATATACAAATACATATGTATATTAGTTACATATATACAATTATCTGACATATGTACATATACAGTTCGCCTTTCTCCACTCTCTGCCCTCTCCCAATCTCGCTTGCCTCTCTCCTCCCTCTCCCAATCTTGCTCACCAGATATACAAATACATATGTATATCAGTTACATATATACAATTATTTGACAGATATACATATACAATTCGCCTCTCTCCACTCTCTGCCCTCTCTCGCTCGCCTCTCTTCTCCATCTCCCAATCTCGCTGGCCTCTCTCCTCCCTCTAACATATAGCTACGAATCGTAATTAACAAACTATAGCTATGAAACATAATTAAGTTATTTTTGAGTGACCATATGCAAAAATTCCCCCCTTTTTACTGTCTTGTCTAGTTTAGCAAAAACGTCATCAAAAAATCCAAATCACTTGATATATATAGAGTTAATTGATAAATATATATAAAAATAAATTTGATTTTTTTTTTTGAGTTTTACATCCTAACTATTATTTGTTTCTTTTTACCTCAACTTTCACCATTTATATATCAAACCACTAGATATTAGTGTGAGTTTTACGCCGCAAAAAAGAAATCACATATCTTCCCGTCTCCAGTTATAATTAAATGAGTATTATTATATGTTATCATAAGCTTTCAAATACACATAATTTTACACTAGTCTAATTAATTAATATTAGTAGTAACTAGCTATTCTTTAACATAAACCTCACATATGGTACGAAAAACCTCTTAACGTCAAACAAGGAATTAATTTCATTTTTATTTTTGCAAAATTTAAATGAGGGATCTTTATTTGAAAAATATAAACTTATGAGTCAAGTTTTATATTTTTTTAAAAATGAAAGAACAATTTGAAATTTGAAATTTGAAATTGAAATTTTATTCACATTTCATAAGCAAATGTTGAACTTCAAATTTGAATCCTAAATTCTATGACCAAACGCCTAGAAGTGTATTTGGGTGAAGATCTTTTTACTCATCTTTTTTTCTTCTTATGTAGCTTTTTATTTATAAAATATATCGCACAAAAGTATATTTATACATATAGTTTGATTCCAATTAATCTAATGTGAAAAACTTAACGTAAATGTCAAGAATCGTATATTTAAAACTATTTCACATGCAAATATTAATTGAAGACAAACACCCGTCATTTCTTCAGCACATTAAATCACAAATCAATGGATTAAATTGAACTTAATAGCTTAGATAATTTTTTTTCTTTCTTGTTTTTCATGGTAAAACTATATATTTATATGTTCGATTGCTTTGTATTTTATTGTGGGCCTAACTATCAGAAAAGAAATTCCGTTCTTCCAAGTTAAGAAATGTTTTCCATTATTAATTTAAAGATTTAATTAATCACATTCATTTTAACTATTCAATACATATAAAATAATTATACATGATTTCAATAGATTGTTTGCTACACAAACTCATTAACCATTGTATCATTTAGTGGCCAACATGTGTTTTAGATGAAGAAGATACATTTGTTTATTTTCATTGCTTGCAAAGCAAAGTTATTAGACCTATTAGTACCGTGCAATAGGTCTTATTGAATTTTTCGATCTCATGGAACATATTTGACAATTAAATAGACAATCAAATAGCGAAAAAATAAAATTGTCCTTAACAGTTGTCGTTGTAGATGTTATTTTACCACTAATAACTCTCTTATGAATCTTTGTATAAATTTAATTTCCATTTATTTATTTTTTTGTTTATTAATTTCTCTCCTCTCTTTTTTTAGTATATTGAGATTCTTTTTTGTTTTGATTTAGAATCATTGAAAGATGAGATTTAAATGTGATTTAGAGTCTACTAATAGGAGATTGCATAAAAATAATAATAAGAATATAGAACGCAAAAAAAATTAAGCTCAAGTGGTAATATGTGAAAATTTTACTAAGCTAAACTAATGAGATACAAATGGAATCGAACCCTCACCAATAAGTCAGGTAACCAACTAACTAAACTACTAAAATGACGAAAAGTTCATAGACAACACCAGCAAGCCTACCACCAACAATGGGCCTAGCCCAATACACCTAATGATGAGTCCATGCCCAACTAACCAAAGTTGGCCCAAAAGAAACAATAGGGTTCATTGATGCTCCATCAAAAGCCCATCAACAAGAATATTGACCCAACAATAGCAATTGGAGCAATTTCCTTGTATCAAATTCTCCCATTTTTGGGTCAATGAGAATGGCATAAACATGAATTAGCCTAAGGAGGAGCTCACCTTAGATTACTTAGTTGGTGAAGCAATAGCTTATCAAATTCTTACGGTCTGTTCAAATTGATTATACTCAAATCAAGAAAATGGTTAACTCCATCAACGATAATAAAAAAGACTTTTTTGTTAGAAACTTATAATTTCAATATGATACATATTATTTAAACTCAGGACTAGATATAGTAAAAAAAATAATCTTGAGAAATGAAATAAACAAATAAAGATCATTCTCACATCGTGTTTGCAAGACTATATGTTGATTTTATTTTAACTCATTCCATTATTAACTATTAGCAAGGGCATAAGTCCGATGTTTCTGTTCTTAAAACTTTATTTCTCGTGCGATTACTTACTTCGTCACAATTTGGATACATATTTGTACTTCCTCCTGTAGAAAAATATAGTCAATGCTTCTAATTTTTCGTCTAAGTTAAGACTTTTTCATTCGGATGAGATAAGCAAAAACATTTTACTTTCAATATAGGAAGTAATACCATAACTTTAGTACATATAACTGAATAAAATAATCTCAAAATTATCTAATATCTTAATCCAGGCTTCAATAGAAAACTGAAGAGTAACAATAACAAGTAATTGAATTAAGTAATTCCTCATATAAAATTATTGACTCTAGAGATAAAATAATACGGAGAAACAAAAATTAGCACCAACAAAACCAAAAACAATGTTTCAAATTAAATTTTATTTCACACGCCAAACAACTTTTTAACTTTTATGTTATAAAATTAATATACCTAGAAACAATATACAAAGTATGATAAAGCACCATTTTATAGTTTGTTTTTTTTTAAATAAAAATATTTAAGAATATCATAAACTTGTTTAATACTAATAATTATGTCCAAATTTTTAACCCAAAAGTTAACATTAAAAAAATGTCATATAGATCTTGCACACAGACAAAAATTCAAGAAGCTAATAAGAAAAAAAAATCCAAGAAAACTCAAAAGATAAAATCTTGTTTCTCAGCTATCTAAACATTATCATTTTATCAATTCACCCTCATCTTTCAGCCACCATTGTGGCAGCAGCCATGGCCGCCCACTCAATCTTCACCACCACAAGCACTACCAATTCTTTCTTATACCCAATTTCTTCTTCTTCTTCTTCCCCTAACCTTAACTCTTCTTTCCATGGTGTTTCCCTTAATGTTAAGTCAAATTTTCGCCAATCTTTGACCCTTTATGCTGTCACTACCCCTAAACCCCTCACTGTTTCTGCTGCTACTAAGAAAGCTGTTGCTGTCCTTAAGGGCAACTCTAATGTTGAGGGGGTTGTCACTCTATCTCAAGATGATGATGGTTGTTTACATTTTTCTCTGTTTATGCTTTAATTAGCTGTTTTTTGGGTTATATTTGTGGATTGTGACTTAAAGATGTAATCTTTATTACTAATGATTCATACCCTTTTATTTGAATCTTTATCTGTTTGCATTTCCACCATTTTGTGATCTAATTTGTTGTTGTTTTTGTCATATTTGTGGATTGTGACTTAAAGATGTAATCTTTAGTACTAATGTTTAATACCCTTTTATCTGAATCTTTATCTGTTTGCATTTCCACCCTTTTGTGATCTAATTTGTTGTTTTTATTGTCATATTTGTGGATTGTGACCTAAAGATGTAATCTTTATTACTAATGTTTCATACCCTTTTATCTGAATCTTTATCTGTTTGCATTTCCACCCTTTTGTGTCTAATTTGTTGTTTTTCTTGTCATATTTGTGGATTGTGACTTAAAGATGTAATCTTTATTACTAATGGCTTCAGACCCTTTTGTTTGAATCTTTATCTGTTTGCATTTCCACCCTTTTGTGCTTTATTTTTCTTACTGACTTTTGTTATGCTTTTACTTGAGATGAGGCTCTAGTCGAAACAGGCTCTCTACCTTAACAAGGTAGGGGTAAGGTTTGCGTACACACGACCATCCCCAGACCCCACTTGTGGGATTATGCTGGGTTGTTTATTGTTGTTGGATTGTGAACTAAAGATGTAATCTTTATTACTAATGTTTCATACCTTTGATCTGAATCTTTATCTGTTTATTTTCCCACCCTTTTGTGTTCTAATTTACCGTTTTTAGTTATTTCATATTCGTGGATTGTGACCTTAAAAAATAATCTTTATTACAAATGTTTCATACCCTTTTATCTGAATCTTTATCTGTTTATTTGTCCATCCTTTATGCTCTAATTTTCTCTTCTGTTGTCACATTTGTGATTGTGAACTAAAGATGTAACCCGTTCTAAAATTATTTCATACCCTTTTATCTGAATCTCTATCTGTTTGCATTTCCACCATTTATGCTCTAATTTGCTCTTCAGTAATCACATTTGTGATTGCTATCTAAAGTTGTAAGTTTTTTCTGAGTATAATTTGTACCCTTATATCTGAATCTTTATCTGTTTGCATTTCCACCCTTTATGCTCTAATTTGTTTTCTGTTTTCATAATTGGATTGTCACCTTAGATGTAATCTTTATTAAGAACTTTCGTACCCTTTTATCTGAATCTCTATCTGTTTGCATTTCCACCCCTTATGCACTAATTTGTTTTTCTATTATCACATTGGTGGATTCTGACCTACAGATATAAGCTTTTCTAAGAATATTTCATAGCCATTTGTCCGAATCTTTATCTTTTACCTCTGTCATTATTCATTATGCCTTATTTGGTTTTGTATAACTATATTTTTTGTTTGTGACTTAAAGATGTAAGCTTTTATAGGAATATTTCATACCCTTTTGTATTGAGTATTTATTTCTTTTTTTCTCTTCTTTGTATAGGTCCAACTACGGTTAGTGTTCGTATAACTGGACTTGCTCCTGGACATCATGGGTTTCATTTGGTGAGTAATGGTTGCTACAATTTGAATTGTACTGTTTTTCTTATGTACTTGTCCTTGTGGCAATTATTGGTGATTTTTGGTTAATTTTATGCTTTGGCTTGTGTTGCATTGTGTTGTAGCATGAATATGGTGACACTACAAACGGGTGTATGTCTACAGGTTAGCTTCTGATTTAGTTTGAAGTTTGAGTTAATCGAAACGTTGGTGAATTGGAACTTATCTTGTAATGTACTAAAAAAAATTGGAACTCTTCTTGTAGCTAGTTGGAAATGACGTCTTTTGTTCTAGTTTCGCTGGTACTAGTTTGAAATTTGTTCCCTTTTGTTTTACTGCAGGAGCCCATTTCAATCCTAATAAATTGACACATGGAGCTCCTGGAGATGAAATCCGTCATGCGGGTGACCTGGGAAACATAGTAGCCAATGCCGATGGTAAAGTACATGTTTTCTATTCTTTCATAGCGCTTTGATTCTGTTTTTGTTTGTTAAGATGGATGATGACTTTCTGGATTCTTGATTGCGCTTACTGTATGCAGGCGTGGCTGAAGTAACACTTGTAGATAATCAGGTTGTTACATTCACCTTGTCTGATCATCGTCATTCGATCTCACTTTATGTGCTCTATGTTTGTTATTGCTATAGTTTTAGGATAATTTACTGACTCTACCTTTTGTGCACCAACTAGATACCATTGACCGGTCCAAACTCAGTTGTTGGACGAGCACTTGTAGTTCATGAGCTTGAGGATGACCTCGGAAAGGGTAAGGTTCTAATTTTGTATATTGATCCATTTAATCTGTGAATTTGAAAAGGTTATTTCTGCGAGTGTATCAAATTTATTTGGTGCATGCTATACTACCTTAACATTTTTGGAGGTATCTGTGGTGCCTTCATGAGCTAACCCTCATTTGGTGGTCCGTCTGTAGGTGGCCATGAACTCAGCCTTACCACTGGCAATGCTGGTGGACGATTGGCATGTGGTAAGTAGAAACACTCTTTTCTCCCCCTTTCCATGCTGCTCTCTCTTCCTTCTTGTATAATTTCTAGTCTGATATTATTCCTGCTAAATGAAAACAACAACAATAACATACTCAGTGTAGAGTGTAGTCCCACAAAGTGAGGTCTGGGGAGGGCTGCGTGTACACAGACCTTATTTCTATCCCTACCTCAGAGGTAGAGAGGCTTTTTCTGATAGGCCCTCGGCTCAAGGAAACACAGTCCAAAGCAGTTCAAGAAAAGAAGTAAACGGAATTACAAGAAACATCAGATAATAATAAAACAATAGATAGTAACACAACAGAAACTACAACAAAACAACACTATAATCGAGGTACAAGGAATCAACAAATAGTAACAGAAATCTAAGGACAAGAAAATACGGGAGTAATACTACGATTACTAATATGAACGGACTGCTAACCTATGAAATAAAAAGGCAAGCTATAATTAGTAGAACTTAGCCTGGTATTGTTTTAACCCCTAGTTGCATAGTGTTTATAATGGTTAAAGATAATCTTAAGAGCTCGTTTTGCAAGTGTTCCTTGACTAAAACTTTGACAGTGTTCAATGTCTAGAACTTTATTGGGCTAGGAAACAAATGTTCATTTTGCTTTTGCAAAAAGAAACAAGATGCATGCTAAGACTTCCTTTCGAAGAGGCAGCCTGTTTTGACCTGCTTTGGGTGATTATGCTTCTTTGTTTTTCTAAATTAGCCTGACTAGTAAAAACAATTTGGTGTGTAAGACAACCAAAAGTAAAAAGGTCCTCCTCCTGGCAGATTTTCATTGAATATGTGGTGCATTTTGTTTGGTTGATGTCCTTCTGCATATAGCTAGTTTGCTTCTCTCTCCGTTTTCAGCTTAGCAGCAATTATTCAAATATACAACAACACACATGAATTATGTAACAACATACCCAATAGAATCCCACAAGTGGGGTCTTCGGAGGGTAGTGTGTACGGAGACCTTACCCCTACCTTGGGAGGTAGAGATGTTGTTTCCAATAGACCTTCAGCTTCAGCTTAAGAAAATAACATGAGTGAAGAAACCAAGGCAAAATACTAAACAAGGCATGACAAAGCATTCTGAAAAAGGACAGTAACTACAGCTATGTAATATAATAATCAAAGTACAAGGGATAATGACTAATAACAGAAATCGAAGAAGCAAGAAACTACTAGAGTAATACTATGACTACTAGTAAGGAAGGATAAGCGAGACAACACTCATCTACCTACAACCTTCTACCCTAATCTGTGTCCCCCATAATCTCCTATCTAAGGTCATGTCCTCGGTAAGCTGAAGTTGCACATGAATTGTGTAAAATTAAAATATTAAGTTTACATTTAATAGATGAACTCCAACAGTGTCATTTACATTTGCACTTCCCTAGGCTCATGGCTTACGCTGGTGATTTCCATTGCACTTCCCTGTGGAACCAATTCAATCCTTGTCCTTATCTTCCCTCCTGATACACAAACATCTCGGTTTTATGTATTTGTAGTTTTGTGAAGGGTATTCTTCATTTCTAGTTAATATGGTCAGAATCAGAGTATACTGTATACCTGTTTTTATGAAGAAACTACTACTTCTATGGCCTCTTATCTTGCAACTTGTCTTCAATATTTTATTTTTATTTTTATTTGTATATACATGTGTTTGCGCTCGCGCATATGTCAATGTGAATAAACTTCGGGTCTTGGCACCCAAAAAATATCAGCCAGTAAAACAAAGTTGGTCACCCTTCGGGGTGGCCCAGTGGTTTGGGCTTGGGACTTCCATGTTGGAGGTCTCAAGTTCGAAACCCCTTGCCAGCGAAAGCAAGGGGTTTGCCTTCTGGGTCAAGCCTGGTGCGGGTTACCTCTCTTGTGTGGTTTGCGAGCTATTGCATAGGAGCGGGGAGTTTTTACCATGTGCGCACCCAAAGGGTAGCGGCGGCGGGTTTTCCTTGTCATAAAAAAAAAAAAAAACAAAGTTGGTCACTACAGATGCAGCTCGTAAAAGTTATTTCAGGAAACATACCTGACCTCAAGGTGGAATAGAAGGAAAACGAAACCTCCGAAGAAGGAAACTATGACTAATTAGACCTTTTGGTGACCAAATGACAACATCACTGAATGTGAGATACAGTATAGAATTAGGTTTTGCAAACTGATCCTCTGCAGCTACTTTGATTCCTCCAGAGAGCTTCAAATCAACCGTTGATAGCTAGGATTTTTTTTTTTACATATATATATATATATATATATATTTGTAGTTGCTTTCACAGTGAAATGTTGTGCACCCTATACTAGATGATGCACATTGTGAGGCTAACTATAGTAGACCGGGACTTTACAATTCATGTTTCAGTTTCCAGAGAGTGTGTGTATACAATATTGGAAGAGTGCCTTGATTGCACTATATGTAAGATCTGTTTTTCGTGAAGGTTCAAAATTCATGTGCCATTTTTGTGAGGTTTAACAAAAGCACTCAAAAGAGAGACCTTTTCAAGTTTGTTGTAAAAAAGAGTGACGTTTGAAGCTAGCTCCAACTCCAACATCCTACACCATTCTGCCTGCCATCCACCAGGTGCCAGCTCATGAAAACATGCCTTTCTTTTCCCGCTGAGTAGTTCGTCGCC
>JAJONR010008332.1:0-32428 GCA_029582245.1 Solanum etuberosum | reverse complement strand
ATCCACAGGCGGACGTATTGACCACAAGAACCTAACCCCACTTCGTTCAAGTCCAATTGCCATCTCGATAAGCTGTGGTAGCTCAAAAATACCCGCGCTTCCAAAGCACAGAAAAAGAACAGAGGAAGGTGGCTGCTGGTCTAGCCATTTCATGATTTCTTCATCTTCAGACGTTGAACTCCCTTTACCATTTTGTGCCTCAATGTCAAGAAGAAATCCTACTGTGTAAACTGGAGGTAATTCAGGATCAGATGCTAAGCTATTGACAGCGTGACTTTCGAATTCCTCCACTGTATTGATGAGAATTCCTTTGGTTTCTTTGAACCTGACACCATGGTTGCGGAATGAGTCATAACCTTCCTTGACAAATGCAAAAGTAGGCAAGAATTTTGAGGGTACTGGATGAGCATAGGCTGCGATATTTAAATCACCATCAGATGGGTTAAATTCTCTCCCAAATTGTTGATGCCAAACAGACAAGTAAAACAGGAAACCAAGAACACCAGCACCAGAAGTGAAGAACAGATAGGAAGGAATGTCAAGTTCATTTGCTACATCAATCATTGAAGTGCAAAACATATCAATGACTAGTCCAATGATTTTCGGGTTCGAATCAATATCAGGCCATGACTTGTTGCTGATAATTGCATCTTTAACAAGGGGTCGATAATTTGCTATCAAAAGAGAGATGTAGTTCTCAAAAGACTTGGCTAGTTCTTCTGAAGATGGCGGTTCGATTTGAGCAAGTGTGACGTATCTAATTCGACTTCCCTCGGGAGCAGAGGAGCTTCGCTCTATGTAGGCATCTATGCTAGCATCCCATGGTGGTCTTATAATGACAATTGTTACATATAGCCTTTCATCTCTATTAACCAACTTCTCGACCGATGAATGGGGTCGGCACAAATACCAGCTCTAATTTGCTCATCTTTGGAACTATCTAATTAATCAGAAGATGAAAATGTTTGAAAAAAATAAAACAGATGGGAAATTTTTCTGTATTTCATCAATGCACTGTACTGTATTTATACATGGGAAAAAGAATCTTTTCCTAAAAACTTTCTATCAGCTGTATATTTTCTAGAAGGAAAGAAAATCTATTGGTTGTACATTTATAAAAAGGAACCAAAATCCACTAGTTGTACATTTTTTAAAGAAAAGAAAATTTACTAGATATACATTTATAAGAAAGAAAGAAAATCTATCAGTTGTACATTTATAAGAAGGATTTTATTTTTTACCAGTTGTACATTTATAAAAAGAAAGAAAATCTATCACTCGTACATTTATAAAAGTAAAGAAAATCTATCAGTTGTACATTTATAAGAAGGAAAGAGAATCTACCAGTTGTACATTTATAAAAAGAAAGAAAATCTACCAATTGTACATTTATTAAAAAAAAAAGAAAATCTACCAGTTGTACATTTATTAAAAAAATAATTATCAGTTGTACATTTTAAAAAAAGAAAAGAAAATCTATCAGTTGTATATTTATAAGAAGGATAGAAAATCTACCAATTGTACATTTATAAGAAGGAAAGAGACTCTACCAGTTGTACATTTATAAAAAGAAAGAAAATCTATCCGTTGTACATTTATTAAAAGGAAGGAAATCTACCAGTTGTACCTTTATAAAAAGAAAAGGAAATTTACTAGTTGTGCATTTATAAAAAAGAAAGAAAATCTATTAGTTGTATATTTATAAGAAGGAAAGAAAATCTACCAGTTGTACATTTATAAAAAGAAAAGAAAATCTACCAGTTGTACATTTATAAAAAAGAAAAGAAAATCTACCAGTTGTACATTTATAAAAAGGAAATAAAATCTACCAGTTGTACATTTATAAAAATGAAAGAAAATCTACCAGTTATATATTTATAAAAATGAAAGAAAATCTACCCATTGTACATTTTTAAAAAGGAAAAAGAAATATGTGTATAAGGAAATAAAATAAATATTTATTTACATTTTTCATTACCCATGTGTCTGGATCCGTTTCTAATTGTTTGTGCACATGTCTTTCTTTAATTTTGTTTGGGCAGTACTTTATTCATAATAGAATTGGCTAATTTTAGCTTTTTCCTTTTCTTCTTCTTCAATTTCCATCTTTCTTCTTCTTTAGGCTAAGTTGATTTATGAGAATTGGAATTGAGATGTTCATGAGATGAAATTCTAGCAACCCCTCTCAAGATGGAGGGGAGATCTGCAACACCCAGCTTGCGAAGAATAGGGAAATGAGAAGGTCATTAGAGAGGCTTGGTGAACAAATCGGTCACCTGGGAAGAAGATGGAACAAATGATAGAGAAATTAGACTAGAAAGATAATGTTGCCTTACAAAATGGAAGTCCAACTTGACGTGCTTAGTCCGCTCGTGAAAACTGAGTTTTTTCGCAATGTGAATGGCGGATTGGCTGTCGGAGTGCACTGGCACTGGAAGAGATGGTGGGATTGAGAGATCTCTGAGCAATCGAACAAGCCAAGTCAGTTCCCCAACAACCCGATGCATGGATCAATACTCCGTTTCAGCGGACGATAAGGAAATGGATGTAACACCCTGAAAATTTCTAAGCTAAGACCCGAACCATTCTTCATTTGCGTATAAGGTCGTATTGGGTGAATCTTAAATCATTCTTAGGTGTTAGGGTGAATTATTTAGTGTGAGAATGAATTTGGATATTGATTAGGGTCACAAGAATCTCCTAGCACAAAGTTGAGTTAAAAGCTTCCTTACCGATTGAGTTTTGATATAAGATTCTACTTAGGTCAACTTCAAATGCTCATATCTCTCAGCATATAATGAATTAGGTGGCATATGACAAATCAAATTAAAGGTATATGAGTCTTCTTTTTATCTATACCAAGTTTGCCTTATTTTGAGTTTGGAGTAAAAGGTTATGATTGTTTTATTGGAACATGTCTGGACTGAGAAATTCAACGAGGACACCTGCTCATTTGGCGACTCACCGAATGGGTTGGTGAATCACCGAATTAGCTCACTGAAATGTCCTGAAAAGCTTAAATCTCTGTCTATTTTAGCGATCTAAAGCCCCATTTGGCGAACCACCGAATATTTCAGCGAGGGGACCTCCAGATCACTGATTTGTACGATGGGATTCATTAAAAGGTCGTTTTCTTTGATATTATGGTTTTCTTATGTTCCTAGAAGGGTATTCTTGACCTTTTACCCTCAATTAACTTCCCAAAGTCCATCTTATAACCTAATATTATCATTATACGTATAGAAACTCTCAAAATACCTAATTCTCCTTCTTCCAAAGATCAATAACTCCAAGAAAGGGATTTCTCCAATTTCCCAAGATTAAAGGCTTCAAGTTCAAGATTCTCTTCAAGATACCTAAGATTTTAATCCAATATTCCTCTCCGCGCTTCATCTTCCAAGATATTTCATCAAGATTTGTCATTAAGGTATGTAAGGCTTCTCATAGTGATGGACTAAGTTCGTCCTCACACCCTACATCTTAATTCAATCATTAAAAGATTATGTTTAGGGTTCTATCCATAGTTTCTTAAAATATAAATTCGATTTGTGTTTCTATTCTGAGTTCCGACTCCTTAATCATTGAGATTTCGATTTCGATTATGCATATTGAATTATAAATTGTTGTTCATGCTTCATATCACATGAACCTATTTGATATAAAAGTTAGGTTTATAAATATTTTTACATGAGTTTTTCCTATACATTGACTACATATTTGAAAGGTGAGCCCTTGAGTATACTTTTTAAATGCATGTTCTGGAAAAGTTTTTTTTTTTTAAAAAAAAGGACATGAATGACTTCATATGTATTATTTGGAAATTGAAAAGGAAAAAGTATTATTAATGACTTCATATATACTATTTGTACATTTATAAAAACGAAAGAAAATCAACCAATTGTACATTTATAAAAAAATAAAAAATCTACCAGTTGTACATTTATAAAAAAATAAAAAATCTACCAGTTGTACATTTATAAAAAGGAAAGAAAATCTATCAGTTGTACATTTTTTTAAAAGAAAAAGGAAATATGTGTAAAAGGAAATAAAATAAATGTTTATTTACATTCTTCATGATCCACGTATTTGGATCCGTTTTTAATTGTTTGTGCACATGTCTTTGATCCTTATTTTTGTTTGGGTAGTACTTTGTTCATAACAAAATGGGCTGATTTGAGATTTTCCCTTTTCTTCTTATTCTTCAATTTCCATCCTCCTTCTTTTTATGCAAAGTTGACTTATGAGAATTAAAATTGAGTTGTTCATGATATGAAATTCCAACACCCCCCTGAAGATGGAGGGAAGACCTGCGACACCCAGCTTGCCGAGAACAAAGAAATGAGAAGGTTCTGAGAGAGACTTGGTTAACAAATCAACCACCTAATTAGACTAGAAAGATATTGTTGCCTCACAAAATGACATTCTAACTCGACGTGTTTGATTCACTCATGAAAAACTGGATTTTTCACAATGTGAATTGTGGATTGGCTGTCCGATTGCACCAGAACTGGAAGAGATCGTCACGACCCAAATATAGATCTGATGACACTTGTCTATTCCCACCAGACAAGTCAGCCTCAACCCAACAAAACGAAAGAAAAGTGGAAAGATAAAGCAAGAATAAGATAAAAATGAAAAACTTATTCATTCTACAATAACCCAAAATCATGTTTGTCACGTGTACAAATCACTAATACTATAACACCCCAAATTTCCAAACTATGATCCGAGCTGTTCTTTAAATGCATATAGACTCCAAATCCGATGATTTCTAATGTTGGATAGGTATTTAAAATAATTTATTTTTTTGGGAAGATCTTTGGATGTGAATGAAGGTCATAAGATATTCCTAGAGTATTAAGATTTTGTGGCCTAATACATGGAAAATGAAAGGTCGTAAAGCCCTTATTCCAACGCCTTCGACTGTTCGTCAATCCAAGTTATGTGCTAAAAGTTATGCCCATTTTATTGAGCACTACGGATTCTACGCGATCCACCGCGCAAAGTGGATATTAGCCGCACGGGCAAGTCAATGTTACTATAAGGGTCACGCAAAGTTCCACGTAAAGTAGGCCCCAACTGCGGAATCACGCACATGCTTTGAAATTATTTAAGTTTTCTCTTCCTTTCATGTTTTAGTCCTTTCCTCATCCCATAACCCTAACCATGACTATTAACTTCCCCCAAAGTCATATTCTAGGAGATTCGACAAGTTACGATAAATGTTCTCCTCTTCTTCCTCAACACTTCAAGAAGCAAGATCTAAGATTAATTCTCAAGGTCTTTTTCCTAAGTTCTTCGTCAAAAGGTATGTTTGAACACTTCATACTTCAAACTACTGAGGAAGATTCATATTTTATTTTATTATTCATATTTTCTATATTACGAATTGAGGTAAGGGTTGAGAGATAATTTTATGAAAATTGATTACAAATGTTCCTCTCTTGTTAATTGTGCTTAGATTACTTTATTATGATTTTTAAACTTGGATTGTTGGTTTTAAATGGGCGAATTGCCTCATGATTTTGAAAAGGGGGGTTTTCATATAAATAATGGATTTGAGAATCTATGAGTCTTTCAAAAGCTTTGGTTTAAAATGATGAACAAAAGGGTAATTTTCCGTCCCGATTAAATGCTTATGATTTTGCATTTTATATATTGTCTTATAATTTGGAAAGACTGTATGTTGGCATTGAACGAAATATTTTGACATTAATGTGTCTTTGATTTTTAAGGGACGGGTTATGAGTTTTAAATGGTTAACTATGAAATTTGACATGGTTACAATGGCTTGCAAGTCTTGGTATGACGATACCAATGGGAATATGCCTTATTCACATATCTATTAATAAATGAAACTTGTAAAAGTTTTAATTGGGGGCTTAAAGAGAGTCTGGTAGTAACACTGAGAAGGTGTAAAGTCTTTGTGAATCATCACCCGAAACCGCATTTGCCAATGTGGAAGGTACCTGTCCTGAAATATGGATGACCATTGTAGGTTGTTAATCGAAGCAGCCTCTACAATCTTTTATTCGGGAGAGTTTGGTTCTCTAGATTCTTATATTTCTCAAATTCATGTGGCATATATGGATTGGGTCCCTCGGTCGGGCATAGGCCGGACCCTTATAGCCCGTGGGTCGCATTATATTGGTGAAGACTACCTTACTCAGGATTAATGATTTTTGAAAGGTCTTTGTCTAAATGTTTTGGGTCTGCACTTATGATTTTGTTTTTCTTTTATGGTTATGTTATATATATGTATAATGTTTATCCTTTCCCCTAGGTTGTATGCCAGTACTCGTTGCACTAACCGTTTTTGGACGCTACATTGTTTCATGATGTAGGATCAGAGATACATGTTCGTGGTTCCAGGCAGCAGTAGATCATTGCGAGATAACAATCAACATTGTGGTGAGCTTTCCATCTTCCGAAAAGTAGACTTTTATTTTATCCGTCTTTCCTTTGGTTTTCATGGTATGTCGGGGGCTATGTCCCGACGTAGATGTTGTTATTCTGTTAGTAGAGGTTTCTTATACTTATGGTTAGTTAGATCTAGTTTTCTAAGTAAGAGTCGAATTAGTTTTCCTCTTTTAAATTTACTTAAAGGTTGATTAGAATGGACCTTACTTTCCGCATTGGTATTTAAAGTTAGAATTTGTATTGGATTATCCGTAGTAAGCAGGTTGGTTAGTTCTCTCGGGCCTAGGGGTTCCGAGTGTCATGTCGCATCTAAGGTGGGGTCTCGGGGTGTTACAAATTTGGTATCAGAGCTTAAGATTCAAGTATCCTAAGATGTCTATGAAACTGTGTCGATTAGAGTCCTTGTTATGAGTGTGTAGCACGCCACACTTATAACGAGGATGCTATGAGACATTTAGGAAATGTTTCTCATTATTTCATCCTCTAGATCGTGCAATCAAGTCGTCCGTAACAAACTCATCCAGACTTCCTTCATTACTCTAATTTCATTGGCTATGCCTTAATTTTCGAGCTAATCAACGTGTTTGAAGCTTATTTTTCAAACGGTGTGATTCTTTCAGATTTAGTCATCAAAAAAGGGTACGAAATTTGCACTACGACTAAAGAGGACTCCATTAGTGTATCAAAATTTATTGGTTCAAGTGTATACCCTTATTTTCACGAATCGTGCGTTTGAGCTAAGGTAGGGCGGGTGTCCAGGTGCTCTCATAATTTTGTGTAGATGCCAACTTAAGAGACTGTATGTATATATGTATCTAAATATGGAGGTAGTATTTCCACCCGGTATAAAGTATAAATTAGGGTGTTGTGACTCATGAGCAGCGAGATGAGCCCAGAGCTTGAGGTGTGGAGTCATAAGTTAGAAGTCTAAGAGCGGGAGTATGAATTGATCGGAGAAAATAACAAGAGTATTGTACCCATTAATTGAGTGATGAAGGTGGTACATCCTTATTGTATTGGTTATGTCTAGCAAGATTAGAAAATTTTATGGTAGTTCATAGAAAAGGGGGGGTTAGTTAAGATGTTTTTCTGAGTTTATTTGAAATAATTAAGGAAGGATCTCTTGAAGAACAAGCGTAGGTAGTGAATGGAAAGCTAAGGTGGTTAAGAATTTACAAATGTAAGTTTCAATTGATGATTTTGGGGAGGAACTCCTTGTTGCTTAAAACTAGAAGTATGATTTAAATGTATGTATGGGTAGATAGATGTGATGTGAAAAAGAAGAATGTGCTAAGAGATTATAATTAGATAGTGTAAGATAAGTTCTACTACTTTATCATGGGGATTAGTGGACTGGTGATCCTCAATTTGTTTTCTAATAGTTGCAAGACGATCTAATAAGTGAGGATGATGTATGTAGTAAATTTTAAGGTGTAGTAGTAATGTTGCAAATAAGATGTGTGTGTAGGCCATAGTTACGTGAAATTAGAAATTTAGGTTGATTTCCTTGTTAATTTTTTGATGGACTAGTGTAGTATGTGGAAGTTCCATAGATAGTCCATGATATATTAAGACATCCTACAAATTAAAATTATGCTTAAGCGATACGCAGACACATCTCATGTGCAAGATTATATGGTGTAAAAAAGATAGGCCAACAAGAATATGGTGCAAAAAAATAACAAAATGTGTGACTGTTAAATCATGAAGTTTATATAGCCAGTCTTTCATATACCCCAAGATAAGAAAATGAAGATTCTAGTTCAGAGAAATGGATGAGTTTTTAATAGAAAAAGCCAATTAGTAACTCCTAGGAATGGATAAATAAATATACCCACACCTTAATATTACCTTTTATTTGATCCAGTAGCATACTGAAGTGAAACAAGACTCTGCTACCACAAAGAGTAATGAATGTAAGAATTCTAGGAATCAAGAATAGTTTCAACGAATCGTCCTAGAGAAATGAAAGAAGATCCACCTTCCGTCAATGCCTTCCTGCAAATCTCTCCCATGTCCTTGACTCTCTTCCTCAGGGGGTTTTCGCTGTCCATTATGCATCTTATAAATTTCTCCATCTCATCTGCCTTCACAATTTCGCAATGACCACTATCGTGCATCCTGTAATTCAATGTCAGCTCCACTGCCACCTCGAGATCTTTCACCAATTGAAACGCGTTAATGTGTTGTTCTGCATAAAGGGGCCATGTCACAATTGGAACTCCATGCCATACACTCTCTATGGTCGAATTCCATCCACAATGAGATACGAATGCTCCAGTGGCTTTGTGAGCCAAGATATCGACTTGGGGTGCCCAACCACATACTATTCCTCTGTTTTTGGTCCTCTCCAAGAACCCTTCCGGCAATATCTCCTCTAATTTTGTAGTTTCAGCATCCACAGGCGGACGTATTGACCACAAGAACCTAACCCCACTTCGTTCAAGTCCAATTGCCATCTCGATAAGCTGTGGTAGCTCAAAAATACCCGCGCTTCCAAAGCACAGAAAAAGAACAGAGGAAGGTGGCTGCTGGTCTAGCCATTTCATGATTTCTTCATCTTCAGACTTTGAACTCCCTTTACCATTTTGTGCCTCAATGTCAAGAAGAAATCCTACTGTGTAAACTGGAGGTAATTCAGGATCAGATGCTAAGCTATTGACAGCGTGACTTTCGAATTCCTCCACTGTATTGATGAGAATTCCTTTGGTTTCTTTGAACCTGACACCATGGTTGCGGAATGAGTCATAACCTTCCTTGACAAATGCAAAAGTAGGCAAGAATTTTGAGGGTACTGGATGAGCATAGGCTGCTATATTTAAATCGCCATCAGATGGGTTAAATTCTCTCCCAAATTGTTGATGCCAAACAGACAAGTAAAACAGGAAACCAAGAAAAGCAGCACCAGAAGTGAAGAAAAGATAAGAAGGAATATCAAGTTCATTTGCTACATCAATCATTGAAGTGCAAAACATATCAATTACTAGTCCAATAATTTCCGGGTTCGAATCAGTACCAGGCCATGACTTGTTGCTGATAATTGCATCTTTAACAATGGGTCGATAGTTTGCTATCAAAAGAGAGATGTATTTCTCAACAGACTTTGCTAGTTCTTCTGAAGATGGCGGTTCGATTTGAGCAAGTGTGATATATCTAATTCGATTGCCCTCGGGAGCAGAGGAGATTCGCTTGATGTAGGCATCTATGCTAGAATCCCATGGTGGTGGTGGTCTTATAATGACAATTGTTACACATAGCCTTTCATCTCTATCAACCAACTTCTCTGCAAACTTGCAAACCGGAACAAGGTGACCGATGGATGGGGCAGGCACAAATACCAGCTCAAATTTGCTCATCTTTGAATTACCTAATTAATCACAAGATGAAAATGTTTGATGCTATAAGAATGGATGTGTGATGTTTTTTGTAGGGGTCGTTTTGCCTTTTATCTTGTACTGATGTTAATTGGACCGCACATTGAGAAGAATTATATCTGTTTTAATTTATTTGTCTGATTTTAACTTAATCATTAGCAAATATAAGAAAATATAGGAATAAAATACCAAAACGTTGTTCAATCTTATCCGCTAAACACGCAGGCTGTGTGATAGATATATAGTGGAAATTAGGAAAGGGACGTTTCATGTATTACTAGATTGTTCCCTTATTGAATGGTATGGGTGCCTGTATAATTTGTCGTTTGCCTTTTGTCTACTATTCACTCAACGTGAATACCAAACAATATTAGGTGAAGGTTAAATAATGTAAATAGGTGATATTTGGATTTTTCAAATAATGAAAATTATTCATAGATGATTTTAAGCAAGATTGGTTGGTGACGGGACAGAAGTTGGACACGCAGCTTAATTGGGGAGCTTGCCAAATCAGAACGTAAAATTTTATAGACGATTACTATTTTAAATATCTATTACAAAAGTCTTAATTAAATTAAAAATGTACATAGATAAATAATTAAATTAAATTAAATATTAATATCATATTAATATGATGATTTAAATAACTATTCCACAAATTAAATCATTACATATGAAAAATAATATTTTTTTCTTAAAAACCATTCTACATAAATTTTCTTTTTTTTTAGTCCTGTAAAAATATTGTTGTTACTTTTATTTCTAATTCTATAAAATAATACGTAAAATAATATGTAAAATATAAAATATAAAATAATAATAATATATAAAGGTAAAATCAAATCAAATATAAATTTTTTGAATGAAACTTAAACAAACTTATGAGATATGTTAATTAATTAATAGGGGATATATTGGTAAATATGTATATATGGAAGGGATATTTTAGTCTTCAAAAAAATAATTTTTTGCTTTTGCTTCTGCTCTTTTTAAGAAACAAAAATTTTTAACTTCTTCCCAACAACAGAAATATTGCTTCTGCTTTCATTTAAAATCAATTTTAAGGTTTTGCCAAGCAGTTCATTTTACAACAAAAAAAACATTTGTGGCCTCCCAACAACAATGCAAAACAGGCTCTTACTTGTACACTTTAAATTTTGTATGCCCCTTAAGAATAATAATTAATATAAATATTTCCTCATAATATTCATATTAATTGATGTATAGTGTTAGATTTTAAGAAATAATTTGGGAAATAAGTAGTAATTTATATTGAGGGTAAAGAATGAAAAAGACAATCGTCTTTTCTTGATATGTTAACAGTAACAAGTAAAAATAAAAATCTATTTTTGAAATACTGAACAAGAAAAAGTGAACGAAGAGAGTACTTTTACCAGATTCTATTTTCTTATGGATTTGGAAAGTCGAAAGAAAATGTGTCGGATTCAATTATAAAAGGCCTAACTAGAGAGGTGGTTAATAAATCAACAAATAAAATGAGATTATGACCAAGAAGAAGTCATCATAATGATAACTCTACCTAACTAACTAAAGGTCCTAAGTAGTGCATTCAAGGTATCAAACAAAGTTAGAAATAACGATTTAACATTATCGCTAAATTAAATATATTTTTATGATAAGACAATGGTCAGGAATAAGGTAGAGTATTAAGATATTTTTAATGATTTTTAAGTTTATCATGACATGATCAAATAATGTATTTAAATTACACATTTAGAAATCATATATGTGAGTGTGAGGTGTAAGCCGCCTCAAGTAGAATTAGTGTAAGGTTCACGCAGAATTAGTGTAAGGTCAATTTTCTATGCACTTATAAAATTAGGTGATGTTCATGGTTGAAAAAAAAAACACAAAAATGAGAACCAAGAACAGTTAAGTACTGTTAATTGTGTGACATATGTTATCAAGGTATACATTAAAGCTCCACGGCTCAAAGATATCAAATTAACCAATTGACTAAGTATACCCAATGTATGTCCACTATGGAGAATCCAAAGAAAAACCTACTTACCCAAATATGATTAATCCTTAATTATATATCACACTGTTTTTTCATGCATATTTTCATAATATAGTCATTTTTCATTCATCTGGGGATTTTTGGGTTTCTTTAAAGTTTAATCCATAAGGGCCAGTTTGGAAAGTCACCCTGGTAATTGGATATGGTGTAATTGGGTGTAATTACATTGTCTAGCGTGTTTGATTGATCATGTAATTACTTGGTCAGCGGGTAATTGAGTGTAATTGACAAGGAGTAATTACACTTTTCAATTCTTAGGGAGGGGTTGTGAATTGTTGGTAATTACATGGTGTAATTACAAGCTGATTACTTTTTAATTTCTTCTTTTTATTTCTATTTTTATTTTTTATTTCTATTATTTTAAATTCTTTTTAAAATTATTATTCTAACATTTTCTAATTTTTTTTTTTTAATATTATTTATACTTCATTTCTTTCTCATTCTCACCATTTACTATATGTGATTCCATGCAATTTTTTGTATTATCTATTTTTATGTCATGTTTATTTTTTCATTCGCATAATTTTGTTAGTATTCTAATTTATAAATTAAAGTAAGATTCATTGTTAAGTAAGGTTATAGACTTACAATTTCCTTTTCTCTTAAATCATAAATATGTATGTTTTGTTGAAATTTGACATAAGAATATTATGTTAAATTTTTTGACTTGAATTTATAACTTATGTTATATTTTTAGTATTATTTATTTTAGTAGTATTCACTTGAGACTTCATATGGCAAGTCATTTATTTTTTATTTAGACTTGATAGATTATCTTTTTGTCAAATATTTTAATAGTTTATGATATTTTATTAATAATATTAATCTTTTTATCAAACATGCATTTCATGATGTTCATAGAAATTCTGTACTTTAAGTTTTTATTATCAATTCAATTAAAATATACTAATTTATAAATCAAATATTTTGTTCATAATATTAGTTAAGAACATATGTTTATAATTAATATATTTTCAAAAGACAATATATATCCTAAATATTTAATTTAATATCATTTATAAAGTTTCTTAATTGTCAAATATAAATTTTAAATAATTAACTTTTATTATTAAATTTTGATATAATCTTATGATTGCAATTGTGTGCATCCAAACAGTACATTTGTAATGACAATGTAATTCATTATGACAAACAAACATGTCAAAGTAATTACTAGGATGTGTAATTACTAGGCTGGTAATTGATACCCTAGTAATTACACATATTCCAATTATCAGATGGCTTTCAAAACAGACCCTAAAAAATAAGGTGTAAAGTGAATTTAAAAATAGAGGAAAAATAAAATTTGAAGAACATTCATTTCTCCCTCATTAATAATGAAGATAAGAACTTTTGTGCTAATATATATATAGAAGCATTTCGTCCAGCACTATACGAGTTGAGAAAAGAATCTCCCCTCGTGCCGTCATCATTGCTTGCTTGGCTCAACTCGACTTTAGCAAATGATTTGATTGATAAAAAATTTAGATAATTTTTTTCATTTGTCACTTATTCATTTTCTTTTAATTTAAATTAATTTTGCTTGAAATTATTTAATTAAAATTTTGGAATTACTTTTTCCAACAGATCAATCACCTCCTTTCTTCAATAGGTATTCACACTTGATAGGCTATATAATTTTAGAGGCTTCTCTGATGACCCATCACATTTTCACGCTACATAGGCTCCACGTGGTAAAAAGTTGTCTATGTAGAGGACTTACATAGGAAAAATGCTAGTTCATAGTAGAAGGTTCTAGAGATATGTGGAGAATTTCCTTGTAAGACCATAGAATTTTATGGATTTACATGGAAGGTCCTTCGACTATTCTAGTTTTGTAGAGTATTCTAGAAAGGTGACTTATTTGTAAATATGTAGGAACTTGTTTAAGAATTATTATTTACATAATATATATTACATATTATCCCCTAAGTGAGTAGTATATATAGAAGGACATCCATTTGTAAAATCATCATAAAAAAACCAATCAAAAGTTCTCTACAACACGAATCTTCCTAGCAATTCTCTTGTGTTCTCTCTACCATTCTCTTAGTGTTTTCTAGTGTCTTAGGCTGACTACGCAGAGCAAGATCGTGAGCAAGTTGTCAAGTGTCGCATGTGTGCTCAGTAAAAGACTAAGGACGTGAGAATGTGGTATCAAAGCAAGGTTACAACTAATGGAATGACAAACGAAAGAGAAATCAACGCTACTAGAACCCAAACAAACGTCACCCAGGATGCCGCTGGAAATAAGAGTTATAACAAAAGGGGGAATGTCGCCAACAAGAACCAGGAAGTGCCATCCGAGGTTGAGTCAAATGAAGGGCTTATATCCCAAGAAATTTCTACCACTGAAGCAAGCGATGATAATGTAGAGGTCCTTCCTGAGGATGTTTTGCTGAGGACGTCTTGATCGGTAGCGAGTGGGTTACGAAGGTTAATGCAGATATAGACGCAATCGAGATATTTGACCAACGTTTGGTGTAGGTACAAGGCACTTTAAGCCTTATTGAGGGACATACTCTTGAAGGTACCAAAAACATACGAAATGATTTGGATGGGCATAGCAGTCTGAGATAGAGACAAGGCAGACCATCACTACATTAGAATGCTGACTCATAGAGGCGTTGAGCACTATCGATGCCATGAAGGAAAAGATAGAGGTACTCAAAGGACAGGTCGACGTTGGCTTGAGGGAGACCGCTTGAAAGGCCGTCGTGATGATGGAGGCTAAAATTAAGGCTCCCAAATCACCAGTGTTTAAAGGGGTTCGTGATGCACAAGAAGTAAAGAACTTTCTTTGGCACTAGGAGAATTATTTCCAATATGGAAATTTAAGGGACGGCGATGTCAAATCAACACCATAGTATTGTACTTGTCAGTTACTGACATGCTATGGTGGAGATGAAAATCGACTGATGCTGAGAGAGGTCTGTGCACAATTAACACGTGGGACTAGTTCAAGCAGAAGTTCTTTCCAAATAATGTATTGTACGAGGCAAGATGTAAACATCGAGAATTGAAGAATACATGAAACATATGGGACTATATCAAGCATACGACATTTCTTGAATGGTTTCACCTTTCTTCATTGTGAAGTTTTCGTACTGAGCTGAGAGTATGTCCACTTTGGATTCTTTGGGTTCCTTCATGATCCATCCTCAAACTTACCCAAATCACTTTAGCACATTCACACACTAAGATTCAATTATAGTCATTAGGTCCTATGCTGTAGACAAGCAACATTTTTGCTTTGTAACTTTTTTTTATCTTCTTGTGATCGACTTCATTGTACTCCCTTTGTGTCTTTGGAACCAATCTAGTAATCTTTAATTTCTTGACTTCCTTCATGGTCACGTGAGGTCTTTCCAAGATGATGTCCCACAGACTATCCTCCGTCATTATGAAGTCATGCATATGAGTCTTCCATCACCTATAGTACTTTCCATTGAAGCTAGGGCTCTGGTGGTTGACTGACCTTCTTCTAAATTCGGTGGAGCAGTCATATAAACATGATCCTCTCTTGGTGTTAACTGTATGAGAGTACTCCCTCTTATATCAATTATTGGCTTGTATTAGTCCCCCACGAGTTAAAAGATTAGGTCCTTCGACAAATCAGTTAACAGAGATATTTAAGATAACAACAGAAGGTAAAGAACATAGTATGTTTACGTGGAAACCCCCTTGCTAAAAAAAACATGACTTGTCTTATAGGATTTTTCAAGGCTCCACTATCTCCAAGCAAAACATAAATACAAACTTGAGTACTTACGATGGATTAAACTCTTAATATTACACACCTTGTAATACCTCTATCACAAGACGCAAAGCAATAACTCTATTTCCCACTATATCAACTAACTCTAGTTGATATAGACTTCAATAAAACATCACGGCTAACTCTAGCCACACACTCAAATCTCAACAACGAGAGAAGAAATGATTTATTGCCCTTTGTAACACATAAGAGCATAAGGCACTAAACTCAAAATACAACTAAAGACAGTGCAACACTCTATTATGTCCCTTATTGAGTATAAGCAAAGTTCTTCTTTGAAATGACTTTTGCTTTGTGAGTAATCTTGATTGCCAAAACTAGGTTTTGATCTTGTCAACATGTTCTTTTCATAAGAGAGACAAAAACTTGGAGCATTCCATTGACGGAGGACGGCTATCATTTCAGCACCTCTGCTGCAGTGCCCACCAACCACTGCAGAAACTACAACTTTACAGCTGCATGTTAGACAATTGGCATTTTTTCCAGCTTATTATTTTTACTGTTTTTTACTTATTTCAGCTTAGTGCTTCCTATTTTCTAGCTAGACTTAGTCAACTTTAGTTTCTCAACTTTCTGAAGTTAGTGGCCCCATTTATGGCTGTTAGTGGCCCCTTTTATGGTAGTTAGTGGCACATGTTCTTATTTAGTTTTAACATCCAATTTGTAAGTGGCTACTAGATAGGAAATGGTTAAGTTTTTCCTTGTATAAATTCATATCTTCTACAGTTTAATACATAGCTGGAATTTCAGAAGTTCACTCTATTTTTATTCTTCAAATCAGTTTCTTGAGTGTTTCTGTTCTAACAGTGGCATCAGAGCCTCTAGTTGATCTTACAGGACCAAAAAGTTTTAACCTACAACACAAATGGCATCCAACAACCTACCTTTAAATCCACCATTCACTTTCACCGGTGAAAATTACCAAATCTAGTATGTGAAGATGCAAGCTTTTCTGGAAGCCTATGAACTTTGGGAAACTGTACGGAAGATAAACCACTTCCTACTCTACCAGAAAATCCTACCTTGGCTCAGATCAAATCCAACAACGAAGAGAAGGCAAACAAATATAAAGCTAAGTCACTTATGCAGAATGTTGTGGCAGATTCTGTGTTTTACAGAATTATGGCTTGCAAAACAGCAAAAGAGGCTTGGGATAGGTTGAAAGAAGAATATCAAGGTAGTGATAGAACACGTCAAATGCAAGTGTTGAACCTGAAAAGAGAGTTTGAGTCCTTGAATATGCAGGAGGATGAAACAATCAGTAAGTATGCTGATCGAATCTCCTTAATTGTTTAAAACATTAGACTTCTTGGTGAAGAATTTACAGACAAATGAATTGTCGAGAAAGTTCTTGTGACACTTCCTGAGAGGTTTGAATCTAAGATTTCCTCTCTTGAAGAATCCAAGGACCTGGGCAAACTTTCATTAGGTGAACTAATGAGTGCTCTTCAAGGACAAGAGTAAAGGAGGACTATGAGACGGGACAAGTTCACTGAAGGAGCTTTCTCTGTACAAAAGCAAAAAGGAAAGCAACAGTTCAACCAAAAGAATAAGGGCAAACATGATGGAGGAAACAATAGTGGAGATGTGAAGCAGAAGTTCCCTCCGTGCAAATATTGTAAAAGAACTACACATCTGGAGAAGTACTGTTGGTGGAGAGTCGATGCTATATGCGGCAACTGTAAGCAGACGGGGCACATATCCAAGGTCTGCAAATCAAGAGCAAAGGTCTCTAGTGCTTTGCAAGCAGAAGTTGCAGATTCACATGAGGAGCAACTCTTTGCAGTTTCATACTTTTCAATCAATGAATCCTCTGATTCATGCCTTCTTGATAGTTGTTGCACACATCACTTGTGCAATGATGCTGAAATGTTCAAATTCCTTGATCGTACCTACAAATCTAAAGTAAAAGTGGGAAACGATGAGGCAGTAGAAGTCAAAGGCAGAGATTCAGTGTCTATCTCAACAATATCAGGTATCAAAACTTTTCCTGATGTTTTGTACACACCTGATATGAGTCAAAATTTGTTGAGTGTTGGACAAATGCTTGAAAATAATTATTCTCTGCATTTTAAGAATCGTGAATGTGTTGTTTCTGACCCTTCTGGAGTAGAATTATTTTATGTCAAGATGAGCAACAGAATGTTTTCAGTTGATTGGGAGAAAATAACTGAGCAGGCTTACACTATTACTGCACAAGCATGTACAAACCTATGGCACAAAAGGTTTGGTCACTTCAATCTGAGAAGCATCGCAGAGATGAAAAAGAAGGAGCTAGTGGAAAATATGCTTGAATTTCTTTCTAATGCTCAAGTTTGTGAAACTTGCCAACAGGGAAAGCAAATAGAATTGCCATATCAAGCAAATCAAGTATGGAGAGCTAACCAGAAACTTCAGCTCATTCATACGGATGTTTGTGGCCCAATGAAAACAGATTCATTGAGTGGTAACAAATACTTTATCCTCTTTATTGATGACTACACCAGAATGTGTTGGGTTTATTTCATTAGACTGAAGAGTGAAGTCTTTGATGTTTTAAAACAATTTAAAGCTTTAGTAGAAAATCAATGTAATCTTAGTATTAAGGCTTTAAGGTCTGACAATGGAGGAGAATATACTTCTTCTCTGTTTGCGGAGTTTTGTAATAGCACAGTATTAAACGCCAATTGACATTACGATACACTCCACAACAAAATGGCGTGTCTGAAAGGAAGAACAGGACAGTAATGGAGATGGCCAGATGTCTTTTGCTCGAAAGAAAGATCCCAAATCAGTTTTGGGAGGAGGAAGTCAATACCTCTGTATATTTGCTGAACAGATTGCCTACTAAGGCCTTGCAGGACATGACTTCATATGAAGCTTGGTGTGGGAACAAACCATCAGTACACCATCTCAGAATCTTTAGGTGTATATGTTATTATCGAGTTCCAAAAACAAAGAGTAATAAGCTAGACAACATGGCTCATAAGGGCATATTTATGGGCTATAGTTCATCCAAGGGATATATGATTTTCTGTTTGAAATCAGAAAAACTAATTCTCAGTCGAGAAGTGAAGTTTGATGAAGCAACTGGTTGGGATTGGAAAAATCAGAAGACCTTTTGTTCTGAATTATTTTCAAAAGAGCAGCCTCAACTACCAGAAGATGAACTAGTGGATAATGTACCACTGTGGGGAACTCGAACTTTAAAAGATGTCTATCAGCGGTGTAATTTGGTTACCTCTGAACCAACAAGCTATGCTGAAGCACAAGACTCTCAGGCATGGAGGAGAGCTATGCAAGATGAACTAGACATGATCGAGAAGAATGGAACCTGGCAACTTGTTGACAGACCTAGAAATCGCAAGGTAATTGGTGTAAAATGAATTTTCAAGACAAAACTCAATCCTGATGGAACAATTTGCAAACATAAGGCTAGGTTGGTGGTGAAGGGATTTGCACAATAATATGGTATGGATTACCAGGAAACATTTGCTCTTGTAGCAAGGTATGACACATCAAGCTTATTCTTGCATTTGCATCTCATAGTTCCTGGCAGATTCATCAACTTGATGTCAAATCGGCCTTTATGAATGGTTTGCTTGCTGAAGAGATCTATGTAGAGCAACCTGATGGTTTCTCAATTCCTGGAAAAGAGGATCAAGTTTATCTCTTAACGAAGGCCTTGTATGGCCTAAAACAAGCCCTAAGGGCATGGTATGAGAGGATAGACAATCATCTCATCCAACTTGGCTTTAGTAAAAGTCAAAGTGAAGCTACTTTGTATGTGAAAGTCACTGCAGGTGAGTCCTTAATTGTCTCAATTTATGTGGATGACATGCTTGTGACAGGAAGCAAAATTGAACTAATCCAAAGGTTCAAGGATGAAATGGAGAAAATCTTTGAAATGACTGATCTTGGAGTCATGAAGTACTTCCTTGGCATGGAAGTGTTGCAGTCCAGTGATGGAACTTTCATATGCCAGCAGAAATACATTTCGGATATTCTAAACAGGTTCAAAATGCAAGACTGCAAACCTGTGAGTACTCCAATCTCTACTGGTGTGAAGCTTGGCAAGGATGAGGATTCCGAAAAAGTGGATGATAATATGTATAGAAACTTAATTGGCAGTCTTCTATATCTAACCGCAAGCAGACCTGACATTCTATTTGTTGTAAGTTTGCTCTCTAGGTTCATGCATTCGCCTAGAGACACACATTTCATAGCGGCTAAAAGAGTGTTGAGGTATATTAAAGGAACCAGCAAGTTTGGAATTTTTTTCCCAACATCTGCCGGAGTAACTATGAACCTGGTCAGGTACTCTGATAGTGATTGGGGTGGCGGAGTTGATGATTCCAGAAGCACCTCTGGATATCTTTTTTGTTTGGAGACAAGTTGTTTTAGTTGGAGCTCTAGAAAACAAGAAACTACAGCTCAATCAACAGCAGAAACTAAGTACATAGCTTCTGCATCTGCTATGAATTAAGCTATCTGGCTAAGGAAGATGATGAAGGACTTGGGCCATGAACAAACAGAAGCTACCAAGATCATGTGTGACAACATTTCAGCAGTTTCAATCTCAAAAAATCCAGTGTTTCATGGTCGAACTAAGCATATCAAGATCAAGTTTCATTTTATTAGAGAAGTCCAACAATCTAATGAAGTGTTGCTTGTTCATTGTTCATCTGAGAACCAACTAGCTGACATTTTTACTAAGTCATTGCCAAAGGAAAGGTTTGAAGATCTGAGGCAAAGAATTGGTGTTTGCCACAAAAATGCCAAGGAGGAGTGTTAGACAATTGGCATTTTTTCCAGCTTATTATTTTTACTGTTTTTTACTTATTTCAGCTTAGTGCTTCCTATTTTCTAGCTAGACTTAGTCAACTTTAGTTGCTCAACTTTCTGAAGTTAGTGGCCCCTTTTATGGTAGTTAGTGGCACATGTTCTTATTTAGTTTTAACATCCACTTTGTAAGTGGCTACTAGATAGGAAATGGTTAGATTTTTCCTTGTATAAATTCAGATCTTCTACAGTTTAATACATAGCTGGAATTTCAGAAGTTCACTCTATTTTTATTCTTCAAATCAGTTTCTTGAGTGTTTCTATTCTAACGCTGCATACATATAGTTGACTTGTCTTGTCGGTCGGAAACTCTACGGATCAGGTCCCTTTGCGCTATAGTTTGTTAGATCATCAAAACTCAAAATACAACAATTTTTTAACTGTAATTTACTTTAATTTATGATATATATATACACACACCAAGAAATACACTCGCACCTTAGAAACAACTCTTATTTGATTCAGTCGCATACTGATATTAAACAAAACTCTGCTACAATAAAGAGTACATAATGTAAGAAATCTCTCATCTCAATTACAGGAATCAAGAATAGTTTCAGCGAATCGTCCTAGAGAAATGAAAGAAGATCCACCCTCCGTCAACGCCTTCCTGCAGATCTCTCCCATGTCTTTGACTCTCTTCCTCAGGAGATTCTCGCTGTCCATTATGCTTCTTATAACTTTCTCCATCTCCTCCGCCTTCACAATTTCACTATGATCACTATCGCGCATCCTGTAATCCAATGTCAGTTCCACTGCCACCTCGAGATCTTTCACCAATTGAAACGCGTTAATGTGTTGTTCTGCATAAAGGGGCCATGTCACAATTGGTACTCCATGCCATAGACTCTCTATGGTCGAATTCCATCCACAATGAGATACGAATGCTCCAGTGGCTTTGTGAGCCAAGATATCAACTTGGGGTGCCCAACCACATACTATTCCTCTGTTTTTTGTCTTCTCCAAGAACCCTTCCGGCAATATCTCCTCTAATTTTGTAGTTTCAGCATCCACAGGCAGACGTATTGACCACAAGAACCTAACCCCACTTCGTTCAAGTGCAATTGCCATCTCGATAAGCTGTGGTGGCTCAAAAATACCCGCGCTTCCAAAGCACAGAAAAAGAACAGAGGAAGGTGGTTGCTGGTCTAGCCATTTCATGATTTCTTCATCTTCAGACTTTGAATTCCCTTTAGCATTTTGTGCCTCCATGTCAAGAAGAAATCCTACTGTGTAAACTGGAGGTAATTCAGGATCAGATGCTAAGCTATTGACAGCGTGACTTTCGCATTCCTCCACTGTATTGATGAGAATTCCTTTGGTTTCTTTGAACCTAACCCCATGGTTGCGGAATGAGTCGTAACCTTCCTTGACAAATGCAAAAGTAGGCAAGACTTTTGAGGGTACTGGATGAGCAATGGCTGCTATATTTAAATCGCCATCAGATCGATTAAATTCTCTCCCAAATTGGTCATGCCAAACGGACAGGTAAAGCAGGAAACCAAGAAAAGCAGCACCAGAAGTGAAGAAAAGATAAGAAGGAATGTCAAGTTCATTTGCTACATCAATCATTGAAGTGCAAAACATATCAATGACTAGTCCAATAATTTTCGGGTTCGAATCAGTATCAGGCCATGACTTGTTGCTGATAATTGCATCTTTAACAATGGGTCGATAATTTGCTATCAAAAGAGAGATGTAGTTCTCAATAGACTTTGCTAGTTCTTCTGAAGATGGCGGTTCGATTTGAGCAAGTGTAATATATCTAATTCGACTGCCCCATACATCAAGTGAAGTTCCGCCAGAGTCAGAGGCGGAACTTCGCTTGATGTAGGCATCTATGCTGGCATCCCATGGTGAGGGTGGCCTTATAATGAGAATTGTTACATATAGCCTTTCATCTCTACTAACCAACTTCTCTGCAAACTTGCATATCGAAACAAGGTGACCAATTGATGGGACAGGCACAAATACCAGCTCTAACTTGCTCATCTTTTGAACTACCTAACTAATCAGAACATGAAAATGCTTAATGATATAAGAATGGATTAATTTGTGATGTTTTTGTGGTAGTGGTTTAGTTGGAGTACACGTTATAAGATATTATAAGATATGATACTAATTTTTTATTCATGTTTGGCATATTTTTCTATAATATATAAACGGTCCATCTCTTTCCATCTCCACCAACTTTGCTGGCTCAGAGTTGTTTAATTTTCACGTTAACAAATGTCAGTATATGATAATTTAGTTATGGGTAAAAATCAAATAAATTTTGAATAGGAATTTTAAGATCGAGATATGTGTCCCTTCGCTAATTCAAAGGGTACATACACCCCAAAAGTTAAACGGTAAGGATATCAGTGTTTTAAAAGTATAACGAAGGATATTTAGATACCATTTATGATAGTTTGGGATATATTTGTCCTTTTTCTGATATAAATATTTCATCATAATATCCATATTAATTGATGTATAGTCGTAGATTTTGAAAAATGAGTAACTAATGTTATTATGTTAAAGATAAAACATGAAAAAAGACAATAATCTTTTCATGATAATAAAAATCTATTCTTAAAATATTGAACAAGTAAAATTGAACAGAAATACTTACCTTTGAACAAATTGTCAAGTAAGGATTTTCACGTATTTAGTTCATTATAATGTAGATATGTTTCTTATACAAAATGTATACACATTATATATATTTTACCAGTATCCATTGTAATCCACGACGCCCACTATAATACGTATACAATCAATATATACTAAACGTATAATATATACACATATTATACACTAATTACAGAATATACAAATGAAGGAGCAATACGAACTGACAAAAGAGGGAGATTATGAAAAAAGAATTAGGACAGAGAGAGGGGAAGGGAGGGTGCTATGGGTATTTTCTTTTGTATGTTTCGCATGAATTTAATATTATATACAATTTATTTTTTAAAATTTTTAATGGATTTAGGCGGTAATTTCGACTGGGAAAAAGGAAAACAATTTCATAAATTTCGGAATTGTATCTCATTAGAGACTCATATCAAATATGACTCCCTCCATACTAACAATTGCTTATTATCAATTGCTTAGTATTTATATTTGTATATATTGACTAATATGAGTTAGATATTGAGTTTAGTGGAAGTGTATACATTGGACATTTATTTTGTCTAAGTATAATTTTGTAGATATAATTTTTGGACAGTTGTCTAAAAACTATAATGAATTTGTATATGTGTCAGAATATAATTTATCACAATTTGTATATGTATGAAGTGACTACTAGATTTATTATTATACGTATAATTGACTGCTAGACTTATACAAATAGGAATTTTTTATAAGTTATACAAATCAAATATATCAACAAATCATATATACAAAAAAAAATAGTTGATAAATACAAATGAATCTATTGTATATGTACCACTGATAGACAAAAATATATACAATTAAATGTATATGCTTGTATAAAATCTGAAAACAATGTCTGTAAATCTGAAAAATCTGTAACATTTTACAAAAATAACAAAAATGAATTCATTAAAATATATGAATTAATTTACACAAAATACCTTGATTCCTACCCCCCCCCCCCCCTCTTCTTCTTCTTCTTCTTCTTATTTTGATTAATTTCTCGTAGATGTAATTTTTTTTGCCTTACAAAAAGATGGAAAATCGTCCAATTTTTGTGCATGCATTTGAATACTTCGAGTCATTCTCTTGAAAGGAGTTTGTTCATCCATGATTTGTATATATCTATGGAGATATCTGGAAAAACTAAAAGAAATCTGAGGGATATACAAATACAAATAAAAAAACAATAGATTGAAAATATCGGAAGAGAAAAACAAATTAAAAAAATGAAACCGCAAGAAGTTATATGTAAATCTGCGAGCATGATTTGAGAGGGAAAGTTTGAAATCTTCAAATTTTGAAATCTATTTGTGTTGAGTAATTTCAGGAGAAAATGAGGTAAAAGAAATATGGAGAGAGTGAAAGTAGCGTTTGTAACTTTGTATATAGCCTGCAACAAAAAACTATATGCTGGGTCACATAATTATAACTAAAAGTAGATCGCGAATAGTAATTAATGTAAACTATAACTATATTAACTAGTTAAAATGGATAAGTATATGATTGCTTATCTGTGTAATTTTTCCATAGAAGAATATAGGCCCAAATAAGGCCATATAAATTTCTAATCACACCATAACAGTTTGGAAAAATTACGTTGATAAGCAAATATATATTAGTTAATTATCTAACATAGCTATAGTTTGAATTAATTACGGCTCGCAACTTAATTTTAGTTATAATTACGTCACTTATACATATACAAATACAAATTATACACACACACACATATATATATATATATACACAAATACAATTAGCCTCTCTCCACTCTCTGCCCTCTCCCGCTCGCCTCTCTCCTCCCTCTCCCAATCTCTCTCGCCTCTCTCCTCCCTCTCTCAATCTCGCTCGCCAGATATACAAATACATGTATACCAGTTACATATATACAATTATCTGATAGATATACAAATACAGTTCACCTCTCTCCACTCTCTGCCCTCTCTCGCTCGCCTCTCTCCTCCCTCTCCCAATCTCGCTCGCCTCTCTCCTCCCTCTCCCAATCTTCCTCGCCAGATATACAAATACATATGTATACTAGTTACATATATACAATTATTTGACAGATATACATATACAATTTGTCTCTCTCCACTCTCTGTCCTCTCTTGGTAGCCTCTCTCCTCCCTCTAACATGTAGCTACGAATTGTAATTAGCAAACTATAACTATGGAGCATAACTAAGTTATTTTTGAGTGGCTATATGCGAAAATTCCCCTATCATTTTTCCCAAGAAAATAAATGGGGTTAGGCCCACCCAATAAATGATCTAATCCAGTAAAGCTAATCAAACAATAACATACAAAACAATAAGGAAAAGAGAGACCCTTGGAGAATAAATAAGTTCATTCAAGACATTCGAAATTATTTTATTAATATGAACATATATCATATATGAATTTCAAAATAATTTTAATCATCATATGGGTTTGATTCGCTCATTGTTATTTTATTACTACAATTTTTTTTGAATATATATATTACAATAAATTGTATATTAGTATATCAAAATAATAGATCAGTGTTTAATTTAGTACTACAAAATGTTGTCCGAACATATGATACGCTTAAAATTACATCTTAAAAATAATATAATGCGGTTGTATTCAAATATTGTAATTCAAACAAGTTTTAGGGATGAATCCCACAGAAAATAGGGAGAAATACTACTAATTAGACAAATACTAGATTGACATTTGATTACTCTATTTTTTGTAAGAGTAGAAAAGATTTTTGTACTAACTAAAGATTAAAAATTGCATCATTAACTTTGATATGTAAAATACCTAATTATAGCACTAAGGTTGTGTTTCCCTAATGGAATGCACCGCTCTTTAGTTTTCATGCAATTACAGCTAATCGAGTTTTTAGATATGCATTTAGCCGTTAAATTATCACTCAATTTTTCCAAGAGAAGAACGAGTTATCTATGTTTTCACAACTATATAAGTTATTTAAATACTATTGACTAATTATGTCATGTAAATTCAACTTATATCCCTAAGTGAATTTATTAAAAAAGGATTAGCGCATCGAATTCATGCAAACTTCTTCTACCAAATCTTAATTCACTTTTTCGATCTTTTAAAGTTGTTGTAAACTTCTTCTACCAAAGAAGAAGAATTTTGATTGTTTTGATTTTTTTTTAGGATTTGTGATATATATGTCATAGCTTTTAAAGTTGTTGTAAACTTGATTTTCTCCTTAATTAATGACTTTCAGTCCTATCTTTTAATTAGACACACTCTTTATTTAATGACTTTTAATTATATCCCTTAATTAGACACACTAATTAATAGGAGATACATGCATATGTATATGAAAGAGACAAATATATATATCCGAGATCCAAAATATGATAAAAATTTGTATGTGTTATCCTATTATTTATCAAGATAACCGATCAAATCAAATTATTGACATTCATATGTAATATAGTTAAACACGGTTTGAATTCTTTTAAGTAGTAGTAACAAGTTGTACTCAACAATTAGTAAATATATGTTTATTTTTATTTCATTTGATGTGACCAATTGTCCATTAAGAATTAAAGTAATCACATGTGAATATCATTGATTAGTCATAATAGTGTCTAGGAATTTTAGAGAGTATAGCCAACAGTAACTTCATCCCGTGATTGTACGAAGTCCTAGAGATAGAATCATGCATGCACTTGTTTAATTAATGACCAATATTTTATACTCTAGATAATGCAAAATATTGCAACTTGAGAAAAAAATATCAACATCTTCTTGGCTTTTTCTTTCAGAAAAAATCAGATGAATATGTCTCCGTGACTCCACCCTTATTTCAAGAAAAAATTTAATTGGATGATAAGTTATTGTAATAAGAATTTGAACTACTACTTAATTTTTAATAATTTCGTATCTCTGTTTAAAAAAAAAAATGACTTACTTTTCTTTTTAGTCTGTTTTAGAAAAAAACAACTCATTTCCCATTTTGGTAACACTTTATTTTGAACTTTCCACGTGAATGTGTAAGGTCATTTTGATACATTTGACATAATTTTAATTTAGGATTACAAGATTGAAAAATCTTTTTTTTTTTGTTTTCTTGTACTTCATGTCAAATCAAACTAGATCATTCCTTTTTAAATGAAGGGAGTAACATTTTTTAAGTTACTTGGATCGTCTACAAAAATGAAGGTTTATTGAATCCTTCAAAAGTTATACATTTTTAAAGGATTCGACACAAATATAATGACAATTTAGAGGAGCATCACAATATATAGGTCAAAATCAATAAAAATTTACTTTACGCCAAATCAATAGATTTACTATATTGAGTTACCAACGATATGAATGACTCAAATTTCGTGTTATTTCAAGAAAGAAAACATTGACTTGAAGTATCAATTTATTGCATTAAATTACTTCCTTTGTATCATTTTACTTTTGATCCTTACATGTTTTTTATTTTTAAAAAAATAGATTTTACTTCTTACTTATCTATTTTAGCAAATGAGAGATCTTATCTTATTTTTTTAATACTATCTTTATTGTTAACTAATTATATATTGGGATATAGTAAATACATTCAGATTTTTAAAATATAATTAATAAAAATAATTTAATAAAACAACTCTAATGAAATAAGATAATTATAAATATGAATTGTGATGGAGTAGTGGATTGGTAGCTCCATCCTTAACTAGAGATATGGAGTTTAAGCTTTGGTATGAAGAATATCATATTAGGAGCGTCACTCTCAAAATAGACCTTCAATATATGATTCAAATTCATCAGAACTCCAATACAAACACCAAACATCGAATGAAAATAAGTTTAAAGAAAGGTAACTAGTCCTGGTAAAACAAAATGTAGGGAGCACATATTTGAGAAAGCCTTGCTATGACCAATGAAAACAGTAGCTTCTTACAATTATTAATTGCCAATAATCACAATAATTTACTTGTCACATTTTTTATTTATAAAAGTGTTTTAACTAATTTGTTATTTATTACTCTTATCTTTGATCATTTAAGATATCAATCATTGCTCAATAAATATTATCTCTTTAACACTATTTGATAAATAGAAAAAACGTTAATTTAAGTAATTATAATATTAGAGTATGAGTATGTGTTGTTCACTTAGATTTCCATGCTAAATACGACAAAATGAAAGCATGTACTCAATTATATTTTAATTTTCTAAAATGACAATTATTTTAGACCATTAATAAGTACGATAAATAAAATAATCCGAAATGAGTAATTTCCCGAGTAAAAAAGGAAAGCTATATTTGCCCAACATTTCCCTAAAAAACGAATAAATTAGTACCTTCAAAAGGGGGAAAAACACAGATAAAAGCCAAGAAAACTTTAAAAGTTGTCTGAAACCCCAGCTCCGTGCAATGTGATCTTTTAATTTAGGATAAACTAAGTGATTAGATATATTCTATTCTCATTATAAAATATAATGTTATTGTTTATATTTTTAAAATATTACGTATTTTATCATTAATTAAGAGTTTCTTATCATATATTGAGAAAGATACATATATATACATGTATTTGCTACCAGATACGCTAAAATAGGGAGAGAAGCGAGTCAGATGTGGAGAGGAGCGAGATAGTTATGTATCACAGATACATGTGAATCACAAGATGCATGTATATTATATATGTATCTAGTGTGATTCACATGTATCTAGGATACCAGATGCATAGGAGAGTGGCGAGCGAGATGAGAGGAGGCAAGGAAGGAGTCGAGATTTGTTATGTATCCAAAACACATGCGAATTCACTTGGATATAGTGTGTCTAGAACAAATTATACCTAATTTTGAGTCCATGTACTATGAGATACATGTATCTTAATGTATCTGAGTGCACCAAAATCTGATAAGATTCGTAATATTACAAATTGAAGTATATCTAAGTAATAAGTTCCTAAACTAGTGAGATTTACGTAAGTTTCACTTTTTAATTTAACTAAGACCATTATGTAACCTAAGCAAATTACTCTTTCGAAACGAAATACTAGTCGTTTTAATAGATCAAAATTTATTTTTAAGTATTTAATGTTCTAAAAATAAGTCATTTTGTTACTTATCGTTCCAATTAACTGAGTACGTATTAATTAAAATAGTTAAATAGAGGATAAAAAGTTATTTAGACAAAATAATCTTAAGATTAAAATTGTTAAAGTATCTTTCTTACTTAATCAGTATGCAATATATATATATATATATTTTTAAAAGAAACATGTATATACATAAGAGGTATTTTTTTGGTATAACTATACTGTGGTATCTTATATTCATTGTTTTAACTACTCTTAAACTTCGTTATAGTAGCAGTATTTATTTGAAAATTTCATAGTTACTATGGCAAGATATTGTTATAGATGCAATCAATAAAAGTATAAAAAAAAATAGTTTAATAATTTGTGTTCCAAGAAAAAAGAATAGATTTGTTAACCAATAAAAATAAATAGAAAGAGTATGAATGATAAAAGGCAAATATCAGTAGTATTTCCTCGTGAAGCTGTAACCATAACTAAAGATGAAAATATTATGCATGACGCTAATGATTATTTCTATAATTATTTTAATATTTTATTTTTATACATAATATATTTCTTACAAAATATTACTACACAATAATTGAGTATGACTATTCTAGAGGAGTAATTTGACGAAAAAAATTACCGCGCGTCATAATAAATGTAATTGTTATTATAGGTGCAATATTATTACGTAAAAGTAAAATATAATATGAAAATTGATTCTGAAAAAAATAATCAGATTTTAGTGAAATATTGTTAGAGAGAAGTATTGAAAACACTTCTGAACTTGGCGTAAATTATTAGTTTCATCCCCGAACTATTGACAGCCTTAAAAGACACCCTCTACTTGACTAACTAAACTTAGATACACCTTCGACCTACCACATGACATAACAAATGGTCTCAAACTTTTATAGGAGCATGAAACTCTTAATAAACGGCCAAGAGAAGTGTTGAAAACACCTCTAAACTTGATGAGAATTTACATGTGTATCTCATGTTACAAGATCGAGAGTGTGATTCTTAAAGTTCGAATTCATAAAATCTTATTAATATCAGAGTAATCTCATCCATTCCATCACATTCTCGACGGTGATGGTAGTGATAATTACATTGATTGGAGCCACATGGGCCACTACTTTTTAAAAAGGATGAAGCCTTGGAATGTAGTGAATGTTGAGTCTCAATAGCTCAATCACGGACTCAACAGCAAAGTAAGTGCCAAAAATCTGTCCTCTTTTTCCCTTCTCCGATTCACATACTGTCACATGGACAAATAATGTTTGAAAATTTTGGCCAAAAAGTTAGGTTTGGAGCCGTATGGGAATTTGATACACAAATTATAATTAATATATCAAGTATATCCAAGTTGTCTTTCTCGTTTCTCTCGCTAAATTCTTAAATTCGATTAAAAGAAATTGACAACTCTTTAATATAACTTCACATAACATATTTAAGATCATAAGAATAAATGATATTTTGATATGCGTATCTTTAATGTAAGACTATAGATTCGAATTTTTTTTCTATTTTCTTAAATTTTGGGTAAATTTAAAACTAGACAGACAAATTAAAACGGAAAATGTATATTAGTAGGCCTATGTATCTTTGTATACATATGCATCTCAAGAGCTACCTGATGAGTCTATATATCTTTGCTGATAGTGATTTAACAATTTATGTATGTACGTACTAAGACATGTTAAATAAGTACCTAGAGAGGATTTTTGGAAGGGTAAAAACAACAATAAAGAAAGGGTCCCATAAAGAAAAGTCATTTAAACACTTTCCAACAAACACTTAGTAATCAATTTAATTACTCACTTAAACAAAACAATTTGTACGTAAAATGTTTAAGAAGAGAAAGAAAAAAGGGAAACGAATCTAGACACTTATTGGTAGTATCTTTTGTATAAGAATGCCCGTGTTAGAACTAGTGGCATAGTTGAATATTTTTATGTGTATATAGTATAAAATACGAATTCGAGTCTTGCGGTAATGATAAAAATTGCCATCATATGATCAGGAGATTATATATTTGACCCTTCCCTAAATCTCCACGTATAATACTTTATTTTTGTGTGTATATATATATTCAATAATTCATGTGTTTTTTTGTCAGAAATTTCTCATAATTCAAAGTCAAACTCGAAATCTTTAAATAAGAGTAGGGAGATCTCATTGAACAACCCTACTCTTGATGGATTCATATATTTTCTATCAAATAGTACTAAATTAAATCTTTAATTTTACTTACCAAACCAAAGCATCTTGTCGGTAAAAATAATAAGAAAGGAAAAGCTAATAAACATTTTTGGTTAGTATCTTTCTCTATAAGAATGGGTGTGTTAGAGAGGTAGTGCCATAGTGTACCATTCTATTGGTAGCATTTGGCAAGACTTATTCCCTCTCTCCTTACCAATGGAGAAGTTTAATCTTGCTAGAGTCTTATTGTTGCTTCTTCAACTTGGAACTTTGTTCATTGCCCATGCATGTCCTTATTGTCCATATCCTCCTTCCACCCCAAAACACCCAAAATTGCCTCCTAAGGTAAAACCACCTTCTACACAACCTCCACATGTAAAGCCACCTTCTACACAACCTCCACATGTAAAGCCACCTTCTACCCCTAAATACCCTAAAGATCCTCCACATGTGAAACCACCTTCTACCCCTAAACAACCACCATATGTGAAACCACCTACTACCCCTAAATACCCTCCACATGTAAAGCCACCTTCTACACAACCTCCACATGTAAAGCCACCTTCTACCCCTAAATACCCTAAAGATCCTCCACATGTGAAACCACCTTCTACCCCTAAACAACCACCATATGTGAAACCACCTACTACCCCTAAATACCCTCCACATGTAAAGCCACCTTCTACACAACCTCCACATGTAAAGCCACCTTCTACCCCTAAATACCCTAAAGATCCTCCACATGTGAAACCACCTTCTACCCCTAAACAACCACCATATGTGAAACCACCTACTACCCCTAAATACCCTCCACATGTAAAGCCACCTTCTACACAACCTCCACATGTAAAGCCACCTTCTACCCCTAAATACCCTAAAGATCCTCCACATGTGAAACCACCTTCTACCCCTAAACAACCACCATATGTGAAACCACCTACTACCCCTAAATACCCTCCACATGTAAAGCCACCTTCTACACAACCTCCACATGTAAAGCCACCTTCTACCCCTAAATACCCTAAAGATCCTCCACATGTGAAACCACCTTCTACCCCTAAACAACCACCATATGTGAAACCACCTACTACCCCTAAATACCCTCCACATGT
>JAJONR010008331.1:0-30408 GCA_029582245.1 Solanum etuberosum | reverse complement strand
TATTTCCAATTTAGTTCTTTTTGGAACTCAAGGTGCTACATCTAGTGACCTTAACACTTAAGAAATTTTAAATTCCTCGGTAAAATCCTACTCATAACGAAGGATGGTTCGAGTCTTAGCTCAAAAAATTTCTGGGGTGTTACATTTAGCTAGTGGATCCACCTAAGCTAAGAGTATGGTTCTACCTTAGGCAAGTAGGACAACCCCTTTTCGGTGTGGGGGTAGACACCGTATTCCATGATAAGCTCACATGATCTATGTCGGTTAAGGCTTATTCCCCATTATGGTAGTAAGAACAAGAACTTGAATTATGAACTATAGTTAGTCAAGAAGTTTTACTTAGTATGGGTGGGATCAGGGGATCTTATTCATGCATTGCACAAGTAAGCTTTAAGGGTATTTATGATATGTTCTTCTTATGACATGATGATTTTTGAGTTGATTATGTTTATGACTTATGCTTCTCCATTATCTTTCAAATGATGCTTTAACTTAGCAAATTGCATGCATTCAATTAAAATGTCCATTTTAGCATGTTTTCAAGGTTTTATTGCATGGCTATCATACTTAGTGCATTTTTGTACTAACCCATATTTCTTCTACATTTTTCCACAAGTGTAGGGTCTGGTGTTTGAAGTGCTGTTCTATTGGTTTAAAGCTTGGATCGACGATTCTCCTAGCTTGTGGTGAGTGCTCATGATTTGAGGACGGATGAGTCATTTGTAGTTCCTTTTTAGCATTTCATTTTCAGACTATGTTGTAAGAGTTGTGTCCATATTTTGATTCAAGGATTGTAATAGATGGCTAATTGAGACAAGTTTAGACTTCCTCTTGCTTTTATGAAAAATTTCTTAGGACTTTGAAATGTGTTTTACTCTTTATTCTTCTATCCTTATGTTGTGATATGCTAAGTGGCTTACATGGAGCCTTTAGGGGTTCTATGTGACTTGTTACATCTAGGGGGTACCCCTGGGTCGTGACATAAACATGGACTTCATTACAGGTTTACCTCGTACTAGCAGTCAGCATGATTCCATTTGGGTAATAGTAGACAGAGTTACTAAGTCCGCTCACTTCTTGGCTGTCAAGACTACAGATTCGGTGGAGGAATACGCCAAGATTTATATTAGTGAGATAGTCAGGTTGCATGGGGTTCCTTTTTCTATCATCTCAGATAGAGGTCCACAGTTTACCTCTCATTTCTAGAAGTCATTTTAGAAAAGTCTTGGTACCAAGGTAAATCTCAGCACAGCATTTCATCCACATACGGATGGTCAGGCAGAGTGTACCATTCAAACCTTAGAGGACATGTTAAGAGACTGTGTGATCAATTTCAAAGGAAGTAGGGATGATTACCTACCTCTGATAGAGTTCGCCTACAACAACAGTTACCATTCCAGTATTGAGATGACCCCTTATGAAGGACTTTATGGGCGTAGATGCAGATCTCCGATTGGTTTGTTTGAAGTAGGTGAAGAAGCTTTGATTGGGCCAGATTCAGTTCATGAAGCAATGGAAAAATTTCAGATCATTAGAGATAGACTGAAGACTGCCTAGAGTCATCAGAAGTCCTATGCACATGTGAGAAGAAGGGACTTAGAGTTTGAGATCAATGATTGGGTTTTCCTGAAACTGTAACCTATGAAGGGGGTGATGAGATTTGGCAAGAAAGGGAAGCTCAGTCCAAGGTATGTAGGTCCTTACAAATTCTAAAAAGGCTTGGTAATGTGGCATATCAGTTAGAGTTGCCAGCAGAACTAGCAGCAGTCCATCCGGTATTTCGTATTTATTTGTTGAACAAGTGTGTGGGTGATCCAACATCTATAGTACCATTAGAGAGTGTGGCTATGAAGGACAGTCTCACCTATAAAGAAGAGCCAGTTGAAATCCTTGATCGTCAGGTTCATAGGTTGAGGAATAATGAAGTCGCTTCAGTGAATGTTTTGTGGAGGAGTTAGTACGTAGAGGGAGCTACTTAGGACGCAGAAGCAGCCATGAAGGCCAAGTTTCCTGATCTCTTTCCTTCCGAATCCGTTTCACCTTCAGGTAATAGTTCCTTTCCAGACTCTCAGTTTACTCTTGCATAAAATCGGTCTCAGCATCATGTTCCCTCAGTTTTACTTGCATTTTCAGCATATTTTCCTGTTCTTGGAACTCAGTTCAGCCAGAAATCATTCTTAACACTTAGTGGTAGGGTTTGCAGCTCCTTCCCTCCATACTTAACTAGTTTAGGCTCCATTCGAGGACGAATGTTCCCAAGGAGGAGATATTGTAACACCTCAGAAATCAGACTTAGAAAAGTAGAAGCAAAGAACCAGAACCAGTGAACCACGACAGGGTTCACGGACCGTGAAAGGGACCACGGTCCGTCAACCTGCCCAAGGTTCACACCCTTCCAGCAGAGGTGGACCACAGAGCCCTTCACAGGCCGTGGACCACCTCAAGAGCCATGAGAAGGCTCGTGGGAACGAGACCCAACCTCCTTAAGCTCAGGCATCAGACCACGGAGTCCTCCACGGGCCGTGGTCTTGATGATGGGCCGTAGGAGGGTCCGTGGAACCTGAGCCACCAGATACCAGCCCAAGTGAAGAACCACGTTGACCTTCACGGTTCGTGGTCCTTCACACGGGCTATGGTAGGGCTCATGGTTGGACCACCCAGAAACCAGTAGCCACTGGTCAACAGACCATGACCCAGTCAACGGGCCGCGGTCCTAGTGACGGTCCGTTACTAGGGCCATGGTTGGCTTCGACAGACTTTAAAACAGGGGTCATTTGGTCTTTTCCCCGATGCGTTGGACACCTAAACTACGTTGTTTAACCTCTAAACTATGTAGTTTCGGTAAGTTTTAGCCTAGCAACTTAATCAGAACCTACCCTAATCAATCATTCACCATAAATTCATCAAACTTAGAGCAAAAGAAGAGAAAAGAGTCGACCAAGCCCTCTCCAAGAACGCAACAAGTTTTCATCAGTTCCAGCCCTGAAATCGAAAGGTTTCTCTGTGAAATTCGTCACCAGGTATGTGGGATTTCACTAGTGGGTTCCTTTCATCCACTAGGTCCCTAGAATTCAGTCAGCTTCTTGATTCCCTTTATCATATTTAGACTTAGGGTTTCTAGAACTTTATATGACTGTTGTGATTTAGTAGTTATAGTATCCTTACTCAGATTATCATGGTTTCGTAACATTGTTGCTTAGTTCCTTGCATGAAATTCAGAACCCTAGTTGTGTAGATTCGTCTAGTTCATGAATTACACTAGCTAGGACAGATATACAGATATGCATGTCTCAGATTTCCAATGCTTCATTATCAGTACATCAATGTTGCATTTTCAGTTAGCATGTCAGTATATTGACCTATCCGGTATATTTCAGCCATAATGTCGTTTATACACGTTCTAGTTGGGAGTAGACTTAACACTGAGTGGACTAGGGTACAGTGTACCCGTATAGACCCAGAACTACGTGCTCCATAGGCTTATAAGTCACCTCTATGGGTATTACATTTAGTGATAACACCAGTCATGCCTCTATACCCTTGGCAAGGTATATTGAGTCCTCTCGATGGGGCGTATACATCGGACTCCACGTTTAGTTCACGTGGTTTTATGCCGATTATTAGTAGCTCCCACAGTCAGACTTTAATGCATTTGACCAGGTTTTCATTTGTCCTTCAGTATTCAGTTTTAGCATATAATGTACTTGATCATTGCATTCAGTTCACTTCATTTCAGTATGCTTTCTGTATTTTCCAGCATGTTCAGATTATATCATTGTTCAGTATGGTTGTTCAGTTTATAGTTGTTCAGTTTTATCTTATCCTGCATGCTCAGTACATTCCAAGTAGTGACGCATATTCTGTGCTACATCCTTTCATGATGTAGGTTCAGGTACTCAATATCCAGATCAGGCATAAATCGGCTCCCGATCTCCAGTTCAGCAGATTTAGTGGTGAGTCCTCATTCTTCGAGGATGATAGACATGTTCTTTTACATTCAGTCTTTCATTTTAGTTTCAGTTTTACTAGAGTTAGCTGGGGCCATGTCCTAGCATCTCTAGTCAGTTAGAGGCTTATTCAGACATAGAAAGATTCAGCTTTAGATTTTGAGTTATAGTTCAGTGTTCTAAACTCTTTGCTAGTATTTATATATTCAGACTTAGATTGGGTATTCCCCATCATTTAGTTTATCTCATGTTTTAAGCGTCCGCATAGTATCTTTTGTTCAGTTGTTTAAGTATGCTTATGATATGCCAACTCAGGGTTAGCTTAGGGTCACTCATGATCCTAGGTCCCGTGTTTACGTCAAGGGGGTAGCCTCGGGGCGTGAAAGTCATCCTCTAAAGCACATAGGATATAGCCCTTGCATTAGAAGTTTGTCTGTTTCCATGTCTCAACAATTATGAATTTCTCTTTCTGGCATATCAGCGGTAGGGCACTAGAGTTTCTTAATTGGTAAACTTCTGCATAACAAGAGTGATAAACCAGAAAAATACACTTTGTTGCCATCCTTTGAAGTTCACTCCAGAGAATTTTCCCGATTTCTCTATTGGTGGTACAATAGTTTGGCTTGGTGCAACATCTGTCACAGAAGTAGTAGCACTTTCAATTGGCATTTTTCACTGTCAAAATTGAAAATGTCTAACCTTAATTTTTTTTCTATTAGCTAAGAGATTAAAGAGTCAGTAGGCCTTTTTGGAATCGAATTCAGGCGAGTAGAACTCCTCATATTTAACTTGGTGTGGTTGGCATAGGGTTTGAAATTCAAATATAATCTGAGAATATTTAGGCCTATTGTGATGTATTTATTTTAGACCGAGAACAAGCTAAAGCTTCACAAAGGGGTCAAAGGTTTATGATCAGACTTCTGCAGTAACGTCTTGGCAGCCAAGTAGACTAGGTTTTCTTAACTTTATAGTTATACCTATATTTATCCATGTAATATCTTATAGATTGTTGAGAGATTTCATGCATAAACTTTCAGGTATGTAGTCTGGATGTTTGAATGTATGGTTAGTTGTGGTTAGGCTGATGGTGGACTTTATTTTTTATTGTTAACATTATGATGTGGCAGGGTGTTATCCATGAAAATAATTGTGAGTGATCAAATTGAGTAAAGATACTTAGAAAGGAATCTTTCAGGTAAGTGATGGTTGTTGTTGCTTATTTCCCGTTAATGCTACATGTGCTTGTTCACTGCATCGTTAGTAATGCATGCATTGATATATGATTTTGAAAACTTGAAAGATTATTTGAACTGAAAGACATTGTCAATCACATGCAAGGAATGTGTCACATGAATATACATGCGTGATTTATTGTAGTTATGTGTGTGTGTTATGTGTATTATAATTATTGGATCGAGTATCACGCATATATATATATCTATATATATATATATATAGATATTATTGGATTGGGTACCGCACTAGTACATATATATCGATTTGGGTGCCACGTAGGGGCGGATCCACATGGTAACTTCAGGCTGCTCAAGCCCCATTAGCCTCGTATCGAATTATATTTACTTATGTAGAAATTCAGAACTATAAAAACTAAAGCCGATCACCCAGGTAACCAATGGTTTTTTTGGCGTAGTGGATATAAGTTTGGTTTTCGAAGTTCTTTACTAGCTTGTGGTCTTGAGTTCGATTCCCTCTATGTGCATTAATTTTAGTTAAAATTCCAACTCCTCTTTCGACATATTTATTTTGGAGTGATTTTTATTTTTTTTTGTTTTATTTTTTTTCTCCGTATGCTAATTGTTCTTTTTTCCCTTTCACAAAATGCCTTTTTGCTAACTTTTCTAAACAAAATTTTATTTAAAAAAATATTCTTCTTCCTTTTACATCCGAAATAATTTTTATTGTTGTTTTTTTTATTGATTTTTTTTGCTATCATATTTAAATATGATTTTCTTTCTTAAGACAAGTGTTAAATTTGTGCACTTATATTTTGTGATTGATAGCTAAAAGAGCACCCACAAGCTTAAAATTCAGGATCCGCCACAGGTACCACACCAGTACATGTATATTATTATTGGATTGAATACCACGCCGGTACATATATGTATTTTATCAAATACCATGACGGTATAGAGATATTAGTTTCAAGGTAGTACTTCTTGTAGTAAGAGTGGTGAATGGGTCGATTAGAGCCCTAATTTTATATTCAAGCTGACATGTTTATTTGATTATTCACATGATATTATGTGAAGGGTTCTGTAACACCCCAGATTCGAAAAGGACCAAAATGCAGCTTTTCCAGATGTTGCAGGTGCCACCGACGGAGGCCACCCACAGCCCATGGGTGGGACCACAGACTGTAGGTGTGGTTCGTTGTTGGTCACCCCAACTCCACCTAAAATTCCAAGAAAAATCATGACCCACGGCCGGACCTACGGACCGTAGATGGGACCACGGTCTGTGGTCTAGGTCCGTGGATCGTGGCCCTATTCACACAGTTCCAGATGCCAAACGGAGCGCTGCCAGGATGGACCGTCGGTCAGTCCACGGTCTATCGGTCAGGGGTCGTCGTTGTCCTCACCAGATTTTAAGTGGGGTCATTTTTGTCTTTTCCCATATGCATTAGGCATTTAAACTACATCGTTTTACACCTAAACTTTGTCATTTTGGTCAGTTCAGCCTAATATTCTAGTCAGAACTTACCCTAAGCGATTCATTTACCAAAATTCATCAAAAAGTAGAGCAAAAGAGGAGAAAGAGTCGACCAAGCCCTTTTAAGAACCCAACAGGTTTTCTTCAGTTTCAGCCCCAAAATCGAAGGATTTCTCCATAGACTTCGTCACCGGTATGTGGGATTTCACTAGTGGGTTCCTTTCATCCACTAGGTCCCTAGAATTCAGTCAGATTCTTGATTCACTATATCTTGCTTAGACCTAGGTTTTTTAAAACATAGGATATTGGTTGTGCTTTAGTTGTTATAGTATTCTTAATCAGATTATCATGAAATCGTTGCTTAGTTCCTTGCATGAAACTCAAAACCCTAGTTGTGTAGATTCTCTTAGTTCATGAATTACACTTGATAGGTCAGTTAAACAGATATACATGCTCCAGTTTCGAATGTTTCATTGTCAGTACCTAAATGTTGCATTCTCAGATTTGCATGTCAGAATATTGAGCTATCTAATATTTCAGTTATGTTGTTTCATACACATTTCCAATTAGGAGTAGGCTTAGCACCGAGCTGGACTAGGGTTCAGCGTACCTTTATAGTCTCAGAACTACGTGCCTCCGTAGGTTTATAAGTCCCCTCTGTTGGGCATCAGATTTAGTGATCACGCCAGTCATGCCTTTATACCCCTGGTAAGGTATATTGGGTCCTCTCGATAGGGCGTATACATCGGACTCCGCATTTAGCTCACATGGTTTTATGTCGGTTAATAGTATCTCCCACAGTCAGACTCTAATGTGTTTGACCAGGTTTTCAGTTATACTTTAGTATTCAGTATCAGCATGTTAAATTCATGATTAGTACTTGGTCATTGCATTTAGCTCAGTTTTCAGTTATATTTCAGTATCTATGTTTCTGTTTTGATTATGTCATTACTCAGTTTTGTTTGTTCAGCTTTTATACCATGGTCAACTATTATCTACATCATGCATGCTCAGTACATTCCAAGTACTGACGCATACTCTGCGCTACATCCTTTCATGATGTAGGTTTAAGTTTTCAGCATCCAGATCACGCATAGATCGGTTCCCGATCCGTATTCAGCAGCTTCAGTGGTGAGTCCTCATACTTTGAGGAGAATAGACATTTTTTTCATATCCAATCTTTTATTTCAGTTTTTAGTCTTGCTAGAGTTAGCTGGGGGCATGTCCCAACAACTCTAGTCCATAGAGGCTTTTTAGACATAGTATTAGATTCAGCTATAGATTTGAGTTTGATCTTTCAGTTGTTATTGAACTCTTAGTACATTTCATATATTCAGACTAGTTGGGTATTCCCCATTTCAGTTACCACTGTTTTAGCTTTCTTATAAGATTTCTTTATTCAGATTGTTTTACTATGCTTATGATATGCAAACTTCAGGGTTAGCTTTGGGTCACTCGTGATCCTAGTAGCCTCGGGGCGTGACAGGTTCGGGTCGACTGATGACATCTACTAGTTCGTGTTGTTTGTACGGATACTACTCTTAATATACCACTTTACATAGTCTGGTTGTAGGATTCAGTGACGTTTCATAGGTGGAGGTGATGATGATCTCTGACAGGTTCTACTCCTCTTTCCTTATGGTGGGAGTTGTGTTGTAGTCTTTTTTATACATTGTATCTTCTTAGTAGCTCTTGTATCTGTCTAGACTAGTTCATTGGGAGGGTTTTTAAGTTAGTTGTAAAAAGATGATCCTTAATCTTGAGTTTTCATGACTATTTGAATTATTAAAGAGGTTTCTTATGTTTTATTAATTCCCACATTGCCTGTGTTCAATTTGGGTGGTAAGGGTTATCCTATCTAGGTGTTAGAATAGGTGCCCGCACGGTCCAATGGGTTTGGGTGGTGACACTTGAACTTATAACCTAAAAGTGTAAATGATGGAGGGAAAATTCAAATAAACCTTGAACTTTGAACTATTCACTTATTAAGAATTATGAAAAAAACCTCAAAAAATTATTTATATAAAATAGGGAGTAGTTAGTGTTTTAGTCCAACAATAAAAAAAACTACATTTGTAATGACCCTTCAAGTCATTTTTATGTAAATGCCTTCCTTCTACCGTTTAGAGCATTCTAATAGCGACCCCAAGTCATATATGACTTGCTGGGACTGATAGCTTGGTCACCTGATTTTTCGTTTAGTTTTTATTCAAGTTTCCATGTTTTGGAGCTTTTGAAGCTTGAATGGTTGATTTTGGTCAAAAGTTCAGAAAGACAGACTCAGAATGCAATTTTGACGATTCCATCAACTCCGGAAGCATCATTTGGGGCTAGAGGCATGGTTGGCCTTAATCTCGAGGCTTTCAGTGTGGGTTTGTTTCATTAGGCATTTTGGCTTTAAAGCTTTGGTCAAAGATTGACTTTGGTTAACGTTCTTAGTAAACATGCCCAATTGAGAATTCCATCAGTGCAATTAGCTCCGAAATGTTGAGTTTGGTCTAGAACGACCCTCTGTGCGGATCTCGAGGCTCTTGGGCTAATTACAAGTACCCTTGTGGATTTTGGCTAGTAATAGAGCTTAGATGTGGGACCCATTTTTTGTCGAGATGACTTCAGATGGAAGTTTGGACTGCTCCATTGAGTTCGGTATATCAAATTTGGTGGTGTAACATATCTCATTTGCATTCATTGGGTACCGAATGAATACTGATCCCCCCGTCAAGCAATTCGAATCATGGCCAAACCAGCTGATATGCATTATCTCGTGCAATGCAATTAACCCTACACATTCGCGGGCCCCTTGGTCACGATCACGAAGGCCAGGTTCTTTTTGCTTCCCATTCACGAGCCTGTGGCTGTAATTGCAAAGGTGAGGCTTTCTTGGTCATCGCGTTACTGAGATATGACCTCTACGATCACAAGGGTCAACTATTTCATGGGCTGTGATCGCAAACCCTTTCCTCGCGATCGTGATTAGTTATTTGGTTTGGTCTTTTAAATTAAGACCAGACCCCGATCAACACTATTTCCAAAAATTCATTTGGCGATTGTGGGATCTCTAGAAGTCCGTTTAAGGTGATTTGAAGCTCAGTGTGTTCGAAATATTTGGAGCTACGTGGGTGATCAACTGGGGAATATAGGAGAGGCTTCGTTTGAGGTAAAATCCTCTATTTAGGGGCTGCATTACCTCCTTTTGTGTTCTTTAAATTTGTGAATTATGCATGTAGATTGTTTGAGCTGTTCCGAGCCCCGAATTGTATTCTATTTTGGGAACAAGTTCGGGGAGGAATTATGATATTTTGAGAAGTCAATTCTGGAATTTCAAGCGTGGGTCCCACATCTCCTGTTTTGACTCCAATTTGGTTACTTTTTTGTTTTATGTGAATGTATGTCTAAATGACCGTATTAACATTGTGATTCTATAATTCATAGCATGGCAATGTTTGAGGGCTGTTCGGAAGGAAGAATCTCCAGAGAAGTGATTTGGAGCACACGCGTTCAGCCTAAAGGTTGGGTATGACTTCCCATTCCTTATATTGAGCTTGATTATGCGAAAGCATGTTGAATTGTCTGAATTTTGTGCGGGTATCTAGTTGAGCATGATTAAATTACTTAGAATCCATGTTTTAGACTTTTATCAAGCTTTTCGAGATTAGAAGCATGTCAATTGCTAAATGTGGTCCTCCTTACCTTGTGGTAGGCCTTGGTGATTGTCTTTTTTGATTGACTTGGGCATGTTTGGTCTTAGTCTAGGCTTAGACTAGTGCTTGCCATAGACTCGCGATATTTGGAGCCGTTTTGCCTTAGTTTTGCTCTGACATCATTTTGGAGGGTTTAGCTCCTTGTAGACTGGTGTAGTAGACTTGGGTCTGATAAAATGAACCTTAGATTAAGCATTGAATCAACCTTGACGATATTATATCCATTCTCCCTCTTTCTATGGGCCGTGATTCCAATTAAACTATTGGGCTTCACTTGGCAGCATGGGATTGGAATTGGTTCGAGCTTGGAGTATTGTGCTAATTATCGGGGAGTGGACATCGTTCCACGGTGGTTCTTTGATGACGAGTTGATATGAGATCCTTCGGCAGCTATTATAGTAGCAGAATAAAGGCCTGATCATGTTTCTCATTATCCTCTACGGAGTTGTTTTATATTTAATTGTGGATTAAAGGTCTGGATATCTGATCTTCAGGCGCAGTCTGTGATTCAGGCTCATTATCCTCTACGGAGTTGATATCTATCGGCTTTCTCTTGGTTTACTTGGAGGCCTATCCATAGTTAGAGGTCTGGGCTATCTCCTCTACAGTTCTTTAGGGAGATTTATTCGAAGTCTGGGCTATGCACCCTCTGGCTCTGGACTCACCGTGACTTGTTCTTATTAGTTTTAGGTATTCTTTGTACCAATCGGGCTTTTGGGGTCCATTCGGGTTTTCACTTAAACTTGCACAGTAGTGTACCTTCTGGGTTTATGGGGGCCCATAGGTTTAGTTAGCTTTACTTTTTTTGTTTTTGTACACTCATATGCACCCCATTTAAATTCTTCTCTTTTGACCTCTGTTTGTGTTTTATTCTAGCATTTCATATGGCTTTTACTTTTCTTGCTCAGTCAACTTTTGATGCCTATTGAGTACCAGTTGTTTTGGAACTCATGTTACACGCTGCATCTATTTCATGATGCAGGTCCGAGCACCAACTACTAGCGTTGATATTCGAGCCTGTTGTAGCTTCAGTTCAGAGGCGAGGGTGAGCAGGCGTCCTAGAATTACCTATCTGTATCTATATATTGTTGGCTTGTCTTTTATTTTGAGACAAGCATTGTATTTTTGGTCCCTTTTAGGGACCTATAATCATTTACTTTAGTAGCTCTGTACTTGTGACTTACAGGTTTTAGGAGGATCTTTTATTGTATATATGTTTTGGTTTTCTTAGACGTTGATCTATATCTATTGTTAAATTATCGGGTCCTAATAGCATCCATGAAGAAATCAAGTACACCATATTTAACGCACACAACCAAGTATAAAATTACCGTCTTTCCCTCGTCTAGAAGCAAGCATGTAGTCCATGACCTGCTTCCTTATCTATTATTACTAGTAGAAAAACATAAAGTATTCCTTAAAGTAAAACAAAGTTTATAAGGAATAATCATTATAACACTGCCCATCTTTTGGTCCACACAGTTACAGGTACTGGTGTCAAATATGGCTTGAAAATTGGTGGTCCACCGAATTCGCCACAAATCTTGGGCACAAGATAATTTCATATTGGGTTGACCCTCTAAATCTAACCTAACATAACTTATTTTCAAAGTTATCTCTAAATTTTGTCAAACTGTAGCACATTTTAAAGATTTACTTTAATTTGGGTTTACTGCTAAAAATTCACTTTGATTTTTAATATGGATTGGGGTTCCGTCTCGAGGTTTTGGTCTCAACTGAAAGTTATGTCTCAGGTTTTGAATCTCAAGGGTTCGGTCTCGGGTAAAGGTTAGAGTTAGATCTCGAATAGTTCTCGGGGGTAAGTGCTTGAGTTCCTTGTTGAATCTCAAGTTAGTGTCGAAGGGTCTTGAGGCTTGGGTGGGTCTCGTGTCCTAGGACCTAGGTTGAGGTCAAGGGTTGGGTTTTAGATACTAGGTCTTAAGGCTCGAATCTTGTGTTAGGGTTAGATTTCGAGTCAGTTTAAGAGTCTTGGTTCAGGGTTGAGACTCAAGTCAGATTCTTGAGTTAGCGTTTGGTCAAATAAGATGGTTTCCTCCTAATGAGAATATCTTTAAGTGAAACATTGATGCTTCTTTTGACCTTACTTTGGGAGGAGCAGAGTCACACATGCTAATCCGTAAATCTCATGGAAAGTTCATGAAAGGTTGCTCTTGTTGATCAGATACGCCTCATGACTCCCTCATGGTTAGGTTTTGGGTGTTTGAGAAGTACTAAGCTCGCTAAAGGAACACTTTTCATCAATAACAATTATTGTGAAAATTGAAAGTCTTTTGGTTAAACAAGCATCAGAAAAATCTTACAACAACTCTTAGTTTTTTTTTTATATTATTATTCGAGATTGTATAGAACTCATGTGTAGCTTTACTTCTATTTCCTAGTCTTTTGTTAAAAGAGCAGTGAACCAATGTGCCCATTAGCTAGCTCGAGCTTCAGGTTCTACGACTAATGCTATGGAGTGGAAACTAGATCCCCCCCATCTTTAATTCATGATCTACTAAACATTCCTTTGATTAATAATAGATTAGAATGCCTTTTTCGGAAGAAAAAATAAGATGTAATGTATCTCATACATCAAAAACCTAATGCATATTCGAGACAAATGAATCCATACACCAGCATATCAATAGTAAAACAATTGAATTTATGCCATGCTAAACGATGATAATGGTTGTTCAGAAATTTGCTGATTGCTTTTCCTTGTGGATAGAACTCCATTCTAACATATAGACATACCTTCTAGAGATTCTCCAATTTCTTCACGTCCCATCCTTTCTAACATGCGTGAATAACTTTGCATGCCTCACCTCAAAATTTGGTGCTTTCAATAATTTAGAGTGTTGGATGATCTCTGACAGAGCACAACTTTTCCTCTTCCAGAAGTGTACCAATTTGTGGAGTTCCTCTGAAATGTCATATCCCATGAGTTACAAATCAAAATAACCACACAATGTAATCTTCATTTTTCAAGTTATTCCAAATTATGCAAGAATGTTAGGAACTTCATTGTGACCCTCTTCCAATGGTCAAAGCAACAACTCCCCTAAACTAGTATCTCAGTCTTGTGGCATTACCCAAAAAGAAGCAATTCATTTTCCTCCACCATTGATAGTGTTCGCACATCTTTGGAATGTTACAGTGCCTTCATTCCTGTGATATGAAATTCCTCTTCTTTTGGCATAAACATTACTGCCATATCCTTCAACTGCTTCCTTCGGAAGAACTACCAAGCGACTACACCCAACTGCTGCGAGGATATTTCTTTATCGCTTTTGCTTTCATAGCTGATCTTTTCGCATCGCTGCAATAACCAAAAATATAAGACAAACTAGATGCAAGTACATAGTTTGATCCGAGATTAGGCTCTATTTAGAGGAGAATCTCCCGAATATTTTCTTCTGTGCAAGGAATATGACCATGATTATTACAAGCACTAATGGAACTCCTCAACATCACAAAATTAGGCTCTATAGACATGCTCCTTATACCATCATAAGCTTCTTCTAATTCTCCAACACGTCCACCATGCATCCGTAATGTTCCATAGTTGGCCAAATGTTATAAATACTTACTTTTTTTTCAAAATATTCACGGCACTCATCAACAAGGCCAATATTACTACAAGCATATAAGACTGCAAAAAATGATAAGCTGTCCGGCTCCGGCCTAAAGCCAGATTCTTCCATTCTAGCAAACAAGGACACAACTTCTTCTCCATGCATGTCCATGATCAGCAAGAAATCATGATGGTCCAGGACTACAAATTTTTATCACCCATTGAATTGACGATGCAGAAAGCCAGATGTATATGACAACATTTTGCATACATGCCGAGGAGGATTTTTCCAGTTCAACATGTAGTTCAATACCACTGGTAACCATGTGCGAGTGAACATATTTACCTAATTTGTTATTCAGGCCCCAGCAAGATAACCAAAGTGACAGAATTTGGCGTTTCATTTGCTAGCTTCATGAATTGGAAAAGTAGCAGAGCATCTGAAGGCAAGTTACCGAGATATCCAGGATAACATTGACTATTATGACTTTGAAAAGACAGACAGAAAACAAACACCTAATAGTAAAAGTTAAACAGGAAAAGAAAGAAGGAAATACGATCATATTAATAGACCTCCTACACAAAAAGAGAGGTCAAGGTAGTAAATACATTTTCCTGCCAAAAAGGGATGAAAGACTAACATCAATGGCGGAGCCAGAATTTCAACTAAGGAGTCTCAAAATATAAATATGTTAAATTGTGTAGAATTTGAGGAGTGTCAATATGTAATATATAAACATAAAAGATATATTTTTATCTAGCTATGCATTGTAATTTTTCGATGAAGGGGTGTCAGTCGACACCTCTCAATTGTATGTGGCTCCGCCACTGACTAACATAGAAGCCCATTAAACTAGTCCCACTATATGATCATGTACAAACTATTCAAGTTTTTCTACGTCTAGGACTGATTCACTATATGAAAAAATGAGTATATCACATGTAGCGGGACTTGGCTTAAGGAATTTATAGATTTACTTAGGTAACATTCAGAATCACACTTTTATGATATCAAATGAAATTGAATAAGACCGAAAAGTATAGATAAAACGGTCTGAGACACATGCAGGGAGAACACTTAGAATCGTTGTCATTACTTCAACTCTGAGGAGAAATAGTCAAATGTTTGGAGACTTCATCAGGAGAAAGTCAAGCCTGATTATATTTTCTCTATTTTATCCCTATTCCCTATTTATAAATGTGAAACCCCTTATACTCTACCATGGAAAAGATAAACTGACCAAAGTATCATTATTTTTTTTATGACAAGGAAAACTCGTAGTCGCTACTCTTTGGGTGTGCACATTCTCATCCTTCCTCCTTCTTGATTCAAATTTCTTAAAACAATAAGGACTTAGAGTAAATAGTAACAAAATCGTCATTTTCATACCCAAAGAAAAATGTCATTATTCATGAAGAATTGAAGGTAAATTTTCTCAAGGCTTTCACCTAAATATCTTCTAAATATAAGTTGCTTATCAAGACTTTGGATCTTTTTAACTTCCAACCCTTAATTCATATAGCTACATATATATACAAATTCATTTGTACTAAAACCCTTTATAAGTAAGACAATGAGTTATTTCTGCACAACTCACATAAAGAAATTCATTCTACCATGTGATGCATCAACGGATATCGACATTGTAATAACATTAAGATCCCCTTTTAATGTCAAAGTTTTATTATTTTTATTTATTTGGATATGAATAATGTTTTGTAGTTTGTAACCCTAGAATAAATAACTGACAGACCCTCATAATGCCTCTTTTTTGGTGTGACCACTAAGGTCTTATATGTTTGTCTTTGGGTTTGGATTCGCAATTAAAATAAGATATCACAAGGTAAAGGATGACCTATGCTCATGGAGATGATCATTACTTGCTACAACCGAAGATTGAGGTACATACACTTAGTTTAGGAATTGGAAGAAAATTTTAAGGTTTTATTCGATACGTTGGTGTTGTAAAGTACTTCTGGACACAAGTTGTGATTTTTGAAAAAAATCTATTGTAAGCAGTCAAGTGGATTTTTACAACCACAACATTTGTCAAGAAGTACTCTATAACATGCTGAAAAAATCATTAAATTCCTGAATTCCTTAACTAAATTAAATATACCATAACGTTAGTTCAAAACAAGTTGATCATCACCATAAGCAAGGACTATCCTCACAACCTTGTACTTTTTTTTTAATTGCAAATAAAAACGCAAAGAAAAATATATAAGTTATTGAGTTGTCACAACTAAGAGAAAGTTTTTGGAGTGTGAGGTATTTATTTATCCTAGGGTTACAAAGTACCAAAAAACTTTCACATCTAAATAAATTATTTGACATACAAAGAATACTGTTGCATATAACCACAATAAAATAGCAATATTATTGAACTCTTTCATTAAAAGTGAATCCTAATGTTGTTACAATGTCAACATCATTTGATGCATCATAGAGTAGTTTGTTTTGTGAGTTGTGAATAAATTACCTCATGGCTGTACCAGAAGAGGGTTTTATGACAATCAAATTTTGAGTATGCAGTCAAATAAATTCATGTCTTGAAATTATGAAATTTAAAGATTTTGATGAGCACCTACCTTTAACTCTCACTTTTTATTGTTTAAGAACAAAGATTAAGTGGGAGAGGTAGAGTTCTTGAAAGAGATTGTTTGTTAGGTGTAGGCAGGTTCTTGATTAATTTTATACTAAATATTCAAAAGAAATTTGTGATGGTGAGAAGGTAAGAAGATCCCTTTTTATACAAGATAAATAGAGAAAATATTAGAGTTTGACCAAGAAATCAATATATTCATGCTAATCCAAAAAAGTAAATTGTTTAATAAGTTTCAAAAAATAAGTCTTCTTGTTTGAAAATATATAAAAAAAATCTTGAGCTATAGAAATAATATCATTTATTAGAAAGGTAAAATATTTAATAAATTGCCTATGATATCTCCTCATATTTGGAAATAGATTAAAATTTGTTTGGTCTTTAAATTTAAAAGATTTATTAGAAAGGTAAAAAAATTAATAACTTCCCTAACATCACTTCGTATATTTGGAAAGAAATCCAAATTTGTTTGAGCAACCCAATTAAAATATTTTTTTAGCATGGTTTTTTGCATTGTATAAATGTAATTATTGGAGTTTGAAATATTTATTGGGATTTTTACACGAAGAATATGTACAATTTAGTACTTAACAATTACTCTTTTAATGCTACTTAACTCACTTATGGTATCTAGATTTTTAAAATAAACGTGTAGTTTAATGTAGAGATGCTTGCAACAATAAGATATTAAGTAGTTATTTTAGACTTTTAGAGAAGAATACATTAAATTATATCTTGCTTGTAATAGTAGCATTATGTGATTTAAACAAAAAGATGAAGGGAATTTGAATTATTTTTTTTCAAGTAGGAAATTCTTTTTCTTGTGTACCCTAGGAAATAAAGTCTTGAATATTTTTCATTGAATTGAGAATTACATTATTTTACTAAACCCTATTTATAGACATTACACTACAAACATTTTCTACTTAGATACTTATGATTAGGAGTGGACATTTTTCATTTTAGTGAGAAATTGTTGACAAAATAATAAGGAGGCTAGCTTTATAGAATAGTGACACGCAAGCAATGAAGCTCCATAGCGTAATTGACACTAACCACTCTTTTAAAATAATTATACGAAGCAACCCTTGTTTTGCTCGAAAAAAGGGGAGTTTCTATCTCCACTTGATTTATTGTTTGAGGAAATAAAAAATTGATGCTAAGAAAACAACTCATTGGAGTCATTAAAATTGGCACATTATGTTATACATCAACATATTTGGGACTTACCTATAAATATTTGCGAATAATTTGAATTGTCAATTAATCTAATTCTTCTATAACACCCACATGAAACATGTATCCTAAAAATGGGTTTTGGACTTGAATCTTTAAGTCCAATTACCTTAAACCTCATTAGTTTTTCGGATCATCTTGCAATTTTGTCATAAGAAAAAAAGTTAATTCCCCATCTTGCCACCACTGCAACAAATGGGAAAATAATAATTAGACCAAATACATATATAGAAGCATTAATTGGCGACAACGTCTACATTAACTATGTTAGTGTCAAAATAGAAAGCACTTTTTGTTAGAAGTCTGTCCTTCAACCTCTATAAGTGATAGATCACACACATAACGATAAATATTATTAATATGTATCAAGAATGAATCACAAATTGTCCCTTTGATAAGAAAAGAGAAAAAACACCTTTAATCAAATCTAAAAGATCCTTCGAAAAAACATAAATTGAAAAAGGAAAAGTAACAAATCCTCATCCTTTTTCCTTCTTCATCAAAATTACTTAAAAAAAAGTAAGAACTCAGAGTAAAAAGTCACAGTTTTCATTTTCATACCCAGCGAAAAATGTCATAGTATATTCTTGAAGAATTGATAGTCCATTTTGTCATGCCCCGAGCCTTCACCCTGGATGCGACTGGCACTCGAGAACCATTATTGGCCCCAAGCGAACCCTTGGGTTGGCTTAACTCTTAGCAGAAAACTTACTCAACATTGAATAACTCAAATGAAAACTTTACTCAGATAACTGCTCAGTATATAAAAGGAAAACATTCACCAGCCAAATTGGCAACTCAAGTCTCAGACATCAATAACTGAAATGAACAAGACTAATGAACTATAACTATCTATCTATGAAGCCTCTACTAACTGAGATGGACGTCGGGACAAGACCCATGACATCCTAATAAAAACAAGAATGAATAAAGTAAACAAGGGATCCTCCGGAAAGCAAGGAGGCTCACCAACAACTCTGAAGCTCAACTGGATCAACGAAACACTGGATGTTGATCCTGGTTACCTGTATCTGCATCATAAAAGATGCAAGCCAAATGGCATCAGTACATGGAATATACGAGCATGTGAGGGGAAATCTAAACAAGACATAAGCTTGAATTGGAATTGAAAGAAACACTCAACTCATCTCAATACAAGACGGCAATAAAGATGCAATATAAAGAAAAGTTTTAAAACATGTAGATAACAACTCAGTGTATTTAAAGACAGAATGATAACTCAGTTTTGTATATGAAAATACAAGTAAATCTGTGGGAGATTCTCTAACCGACAACCATCATTATAAGCTATGTGATGATACAGCATCTCGTCCATGCTGCCAGAACCATTCTATGCTTTGTCGGGGTATAGAACTCCTCAAATAAGTGAATCCACTAAGCTATGTTAAAAAAAATATGGAATCATCTAAAAAGTATGACCCTCTCTACCCACGTTGGCTATATGGTTTATGGAGACTTTGAGTTATTTGAACTCGTCCCCATATTAGTGCTCAATACTACTCCCAAAAGGTAACTAGATCATATGTTTAAAAACATGACTTTATTTGTGGTTTGAGATTATTACTCAAAATATATCTCTTAAAAGAGATGGTACTCAAAACTACTCATGAAAACTCTGTTTGGAAATTGGTGTTTCCTCTCATCTTAAATGTGAAAATATTTACTCCTTGGGAATACTTAGTTCCCATATAACATTTTAAAGATATGAACTCGGCTCTAATATTTCTAAAACGCAATTCTTATGTCTTAAAATAAGTTTAAAACCATTGTGAAAGACTTTTGAAAAGATTCTAAGAACTCTCTAGACTTCACTCTTAGCTGAATTATGGATTTAAGGGTTATGGTCTCATATTATGGATGATCTCTCGATGTTTAGACGTACCTTAGAGTGTAGGAATCAACTAGAAAACAGAGGTATGATTCGAGGGAACTCATACAGAAAGAAGTGGGAAAGGGTTGAGAACCTGGCGACCCTGGTGTACTGAGTGGCGCGGCGCCCCAGGGGTCAAACTACAGACACTCTTCTCTGGCGCAATGAGTGGGGCGGTGCGCCAGCCCCTGCCCAGAAAACCCGACGAATTTTCTTACTCGTTTTCTAACCCCAATTAACCTAGATTTGAATGGTTTCTTCCCCAATCACTTAGATTCGAATACCCAATAATAGTACACAAGAATCTACTCCAAAAACAACCTTAAAACTCATACGATTATCTCAAGAACTCATCAAAACAGCAACAATCAAGATTATGAAGGAAACTTCAACAAAACTCATCAAGAACTCAAATCCTTTACTTTCAAGAACAAAATTATGCTGAATGAATCATGATTGGCGCGTGGGTGAACGAACCCAATGTTATCTGAACTCACATACCTCTTAGGGATCAAACCCTTGGCATAATCCGCAAAGAAATCTTCAAGAACTTGATGAACCCTTGACTTTTCTCCTTTTCCTCCTCTTCTTGAACTTCTCTCAAACCCCTAGCGTATTTTAGGATTTGTAAAACTGAACCAAATCAGTTTAGAACCCTAAATATTACAAAATTTCATTTTAAGTTAATTGGTTAAGGAAAAGACCAAAATACCCCTCTTAAATCTGGGTAGCTTTCCTTAACTGGACAGTGCGACTTCAAACGGGCATATCTTCCTCATACGAGCTTGAAAATTAGCAAACTTGGTGGCATTGGAAAGAGGATTCCAAGACCCTTCATTTGTAATCTTATTGGCCACCTAACTCATCCTATACTGAAAGTTATGGTCGTTTGAAGTTGACCCAAAAACTCATACTTAGCATAACTTTCCAAAATTTCCAATTTTACTCTTTCAAAAATAGTTCTTTCTAATTCTAGTTCTTTCAAATGTCGAGGTGTTACAATATTTTCCCTTGGGAACATTCTTCCTCGAATGAGATTACTCTAAGTAGGCTAAGGGTGTAACATCTAACATTCAACTCAAACACCCAACAAGCAATATATTACACAATATTTCAACTTAAAATAAATGCCAAGAAAAGGATTAGTACCTTAATTTGGAACTTCTACGGACCCGAAGAGATGTGGGTATCTTTTTCTTCATATCCACATTAGCTTCCCAAGTAGCTTCCTCAATAAACTGGTTCCTCCACAGAGCCTGGACTGATGCTACCTCCTTGGTTCTCAACTTGCAAACCTGGCGGTCTAGAATATGAACAGGAATCTCCTCATAAGATAAGCTTTCCTTTATACCAATATCTTCCGTAGGTATGATAAGTGAAGGATCGCCCATACACTTCTTCAACATGGAAATGTGAAATACCGGATGCACCGCTGCTAACTCTTGCAGTAGCTCAAACTCATAAGCTACACTGCCAATCCTCTTGGATATCCTGTAAAGACTAATATACCGGGGACTAAGCTTCCCCCTCTTGCCAAACCTCATAACACCCTTCTTGGGTGAAACCTTAAAATAAACCCAATCATCTACTTCAAACTCTAGGTCTCTTCTCCTATCATCTGTATAGGATTTCTGTCGACTGTGCATTTTATTCAATCACTCTTGAATAACTTTCACTTTCTCCATATATTGATGAACTAAGTATGGTCATATCAACCCAACTTCACCAACTTCAAACCATCCAATAGGAGATCTGCATCGTATCCCATAAAGAGCCTCATAAGGAGCCATCTGGATGCTAGAGTGATAACTATTGTTGTAAGCAAACTCTATGAGAGGTAAGTGATCATCCCAATTACCCTTGAAATCGATCACACACGCCCTCAACATTTCCTCTAAAGTCTGAACTTTGCGCTTTGCTTGACCATCTGTCTGTGGATGAAAAGCAGTACTAAGGTTCACTTTCGAACCCAAACCTTTCTGGAAAGACTTCCAGAATTTTGCGGTGGATTGCGCACCTCTATCTGAAACAATAGATACCGGAACCCCATGAAGTCTGACTACCTCATGAATATATAACTTTGAATAATCTTCTACTAAATGGGTAGTCTTTACCGGTAAGAAATGGGCTGATTTAGTCATTCGATCTACAATCACCCTAATCAAATCATGCTGCCTGTGAGACCGTGGTAAACCTTTAATGAAATCCATATTGAGCATCTCCCACTTCCATTCCAGAATATCTATGTTTTGGGCCATACCACCGGGCCTCTGCTGCTCTACCTTGACTTGTTGGCAATTCGGACACTTAGCAACGAACTTTGAAATGCCCGTCTTCATACTACTCCACCAATAGACTTCTCTCAAGTCGCGATACATGTTTGTGAAACCCGGATGGATGGAATATCTGGAGCTATGAGCTTCCTCCATGATCCTCTCTTGGAGTTCATCCACCTTTGGTACACACAATCTACCTTGATATCTCAATACACCATCTCCCCCTTGTTCAAAAACCATCACTTTTTGCTTATGAACATTTGCCTTAAATTCAAGCAAAATAGGATCTTGATCATGTTTCTCTTTGACTTCAGACACTGATGATGATTCAACCCCATTCATCACCACTATTCCTCCTTCGTTGGAATCCAATAGTCGAACTCCTAATCGTGCAAGTCTATGTACATCTTTTGCTAACTCTTTCTTGTCTTCCACAACATGGGAGGTACTACCCATAGAAAAAATGTTTAAAGCTTTCGGAACGATACTAGCTTTACCTGGGTGATAGATAATACTCATCTCATAGTCTTTGAGTAACTCCAACAACCTCCTCTATCTGAGATTAAGCTCTTTCTGACTAAACACATACTGAAGGTTGTTCTGATCGGTGAACACATATACATGAACACCATAAAGATAGTGACGCCATATTTTCAAAGCGAATACTACAGCAGCAAACTCTAGATCATGGGTTGAGTAATTCTTCTCGTGAATCTTAAGTTGTCTGGAGGCATAAGCCATAACTTTGCCATTCTGCATTAACACACAACCCAATCCAACTCTGGACGCATCACAATATACCACAAAACCTTGCGTACCTTCTGGTAAGGTCAATACTGGGGCACTAGTCAACCATTTTTTCAAATCCTGAGATTTTCTCACAAGCTTCAGACAATTGAAGCTTAACTATTTTCTGAGTCAACTTGGTCAATAGGGATGAAATAGATGAAAAACCCTCGATGAACCTTTTATAGTAACCAGCCAATCCCATGAAACTCCTAATATCAGTTGGAGACGTGGGTCTAGGTCAGTTCTGCACTGCCTCTATCTTTTGAGTGTCAACTCGAATCCCATCACCGGAAACAATATGGCCTAGGAATGCCACAGACTCAAGCCAAAAGTCAAACTTGGAAAATTTAGCATACAACTCCTTATCCTTTAGAGTTTGGAGAACTATTCTAAAATGACTAGCATTATCTTCCTCATTCCTTGAATAGATTAGGATGTCATCAATGAATACGATAAGAAACATATCTAAATAAGGCTTGAATAATCTGTTCATAATGTCCATGAATATTGCATGGGCATTAGTCAAATCAAAGGACATAACTAGGAACTCATAATGACCATAGCGTTTCTTGAAAGCTGTCTTAGGGATATCACTTTCTCTTACTCTCAATTGATTATAGCCAGATCTGAGGTCTATCTTAGAAAAACAAGTGGCACCCTGAAGTTGATCGAAAAGATCATCAATTCTCGGAAGAGGATATTTATTCTTGATAGTAACCTTATTCAATTAACGGTAATCTATGCACATTCTAAGAGAACCATCTTTCTTCCTCACAAATAAGACCAGAACGCCCCAAGGTGAGACACTTGGTTGAATAAAACCTTTCTCAAGAAGATCTTCCAACTGCTCTTTTAACTCTTTCAACTCTGCTGGAGCCATTGTATATGGCAGAATAGAGATAGGATGAGTATCGTGAAGAATATCTATACCGAAGTCTATTTCTCTCTTAGGAGGGACTCCGGGAAGATCATCTGGAAAGACTTCTGGAAACTTACTAACAACTGGAACTGACTGAATATGTGGTGTCTCAACACTAGAGTCATTAACTCGGACTAAGTGATAGATGCACCCCTTGGAAACTAACTTTCTGGCCTTAAGGTATGAAATAAAATGACCCTTAGGCACTGTTGAACTACTCATCCACTTAATAACTGGCTCATTAGAAAACTAAAACTTAACTACTTGAGTTTTACAATCAACTGAGGCATAACAGGCATGAAGTCAGTCCATACCTAGAATGACATCGAAATCTACCATATCTAACTCAACTAAGTCAGGCATGGTGTCCTTGTGATTGATGGAAATGGTACAACCACAATAAACTCTCTCAGCTAGAATAGACTCACCAACAGGTGTAGAAACACTGAAGGGCTCAAGAAGTTGCTCAGGAAGCATATTAAAATTCATAGTAACATAAGGAGTCACAAAAGATAGACTCGCTCCTGGATCTAGCAAAGCATAAACATCAAAAGTAAAGACTTTGATCATACCAGTGACAACATCTGGAGAATTCTCTTGTTTTTGGTGCCTGGTGATAACATACTTACGGTTTGCCCCTCCGCCGGTCCCTGAAGTAGCTCCTCTAGGTGCAGCTCTGTCTGGTCGAGAAACTGAAGAAGAATAGGCTCTATTACCGCCACAACCATTAACTTGCATGTTCTTACGATATTATTTCATAAAATGACCATTTTGACCACTCTTGAAACAACCAGTGGAGCCTTCGCAACACGTTCCTGGGTGGTTCCTACCACACTTAGCACATGTAGGAGTCCAATTACCTCTTTGTGCCACACTACCTTGAGATTTTGCAGGTTTAGCTCTGAAATTTTATGAATTCTGATTCTTGAACTCACCTTTGTTCCTTGGTGTAGGTGCACTAGAAGACGATGGAGCAGGTCATGTTGCTTCTGTTGAAAAGAAAATCGGTTCGCATTACCCTTCTGCTGCCCGGACTCATTCCTTGATGTCTTAGCCTTCTTGTTTCTAAACTCTTCTCTATCCCTCAGCTTATCCTCCTCAACCTACTGCACATGGATCATCAGCCTTGCAATGTCCATATCTCCTATCAGCATAGCTGCCTTCCAATCCTTACTTGACAGACGAGAAAACCCAGATACAAATAAACTCATCATACTCCTCATATCAGCAACCATCTCCGGAGCATAATGGGAAAGTTGGGTGAACTTAAGGGTATACTCATGCACACTCATAGATTCCTGCTTAAGAGTGAGGAATTCTCTTACCTTTGCCTCTCTTAGCTCACGGGGAAAGAAACGCCCCATAAAGGCACTCTCGAACACAACCCAGCTCACAATAGGTGCACCCTCAGCTCTACCCTTCATCCATTGGTCAAACCATATTCTAGCAACACCCTTCAGTTGGTATGCAGCTAGTTCCACTCGCTCAACATCAACAACATGCATAACTTCAAACACTTTATGCAATTCCTCTACAAAGTTTTCTGGATCCTCAGTGATGCTTGAACCAGTGAAACTTGGAGGATTCATCCTTAAGAACTCACAGATCCTAGAAGTATCAGCCACTTCTTGTCGATTCTCTGTTTGTTGCCCAACTTAGTTGGAAACAACTTGGCGCAACATCCAGATAGCTTCACGGAACTCAGCATTAGTGACCTCTCCTTGGGGTTGCACTTCTGGTGCATTAGGTATCCCTTGTTCCTCAACGTTCCTCCTAGTAGGATGACCTCTGACAGCTCTTCGTGGAGGCATGATCTGAAAGATACGTGCAAGCACGAGTTAGAAAGAAACTTTTATAGAGATGAACTCTATCGCACGAACGGAGTATGAAAGAAGTGAGATAGTTCCTAAATGTTACAGTCTCCTAATTATAGATGTGGCGTGCTTCACACCGATAACTAGGACTCTACAAACACGGCTTCATAGACACCCTATGACTCTTGAAATTTGTGCTCTGATACCAAGGTTGTCACGCCCCGAAATTACACCCTGGACGCGACTGGCACTCGAAAACCATTGTTGGCTCCAGGTGAACCCTTGGCCTGGCTTAACTCTTAGCGGAAGACTTACTGAACATTGAATAACTCAAATGAAAACTTTAACTCAGATTACTGCTCAGAATATTTAAGAAAAACATTCACCAGCCAAAGTGGCAACTCTAGTCTCAGACATCAATAACTTAAATGAACAACACTAATGAACCATAAATATCTATCTATGAAGCCTCTACTAACTAAGATGGACGTCGAGACAAGACCCACGACATCCTAATATAAACCAGAATGAATAAAGTAAACAAGGGATCCTCTGTAAAGTAAGAAGGCTCACCAACAAATCTGAAGCTCAACTAGATCAACAAAGCGCTGGATGTTGATCCTGGTTACTTGTATCTGCATCATAAAAGATGCAGGCCAAATGGCGTCAGTACATGGAATGTACGAGCATGTGAGGGGAAATATAAACTAGACATAACCTTGAACTGGAACTAAAAGAAAGAGTTACCTCATCGAACTCAACTCATCTCAATATAAGGCGGTAATAAAGATGCAATATAAAGAAAAGCTTTAAACCATGTAGATAACAACTCAGTCTATTGAAAGACACAATAAATAACTTAGTTTTGTATATGAAAATACAAGTAACTCTATGGGAGATTCTCTAATCGACAACCATCACTATGAGCTATGTGATGATACAGCGTCTCGCCCACGCTGCCAGAACCGTCTTATACTTTGTCGGGGTATAGAACTCTTCAACTAAGTGGATCCACTAAGCTATACTTTAAAAAAATAATGAATCATCTAAAAAGTATGACCCTCTCTACCCACGTTGGCTACATTGTTTATGGAGACTGAGTTATTTCAACTCGTCCCCATATCGGTGCTTAATAGTACTCCCAAAATGTAACTAACTTATATGTTTAAAAACATGACTTTCTCTGTGGTTTGAGATTATTACTCAAAATCTATCTCTTAAAAGAGATGATACTAGGAACTACTCATGAAAACTCTTTTTAGAAATCGGTATTTCCTCTCATCTTAAATGTGAAAACATTTACTCCTTTGGAATACTTAGTTCCTGTATAACATTTTAAAGAAATGAACTCGGCTCTACTATTTCTCAAACTCAATGCTTAAGTCTTAAAACAAGTTTAAAACCATTGTAAGAGACTTTTGAAAAGATTCTAAGAACTCTCTAGATTTTACTCATAGGTCTACCTTGAATTTAAATTATGGATTCAAGGGTTATGATCTCATGTTATGGATGATATCTGGATGTTTAGATGTACCTTAGAGTGTAGGAATCAACTAGAAAACATAGGTACGATTTGAGGGAATCATACGGAAAGAAGTGGGAAAGGGTAGATGACCTGGCGACCCTGGCGTATTGAGTGGTGCAGGGCGCCGGACCCTGAACTGCAGAGGCTGCCTTGGAGTGCACTGAGTCATGCGGCGCCCCAGGGGTCAAACTACAGACACTCGCAGTGCACCAGCCCCTTGCCCATAGAACCCGACGAATTTTCTTACTCGTTTCCTAACCCCCAATTCACTTAGAATCGAATGGTTTCTTCCCCAATCACTTGGATTTGAATACCCAACAATAGTACACAAGAATCTACTCCCAAAACATCCTTAAAACTCATACGATTATCTCAAGAACTCATCAAAACCTCAACAATCAAGATTATGAAGGAAACTTCAACAAAACTCATCAAGAACTCAAATCTTTTACTTTCAAGAACGAAATTACGCTTAATTTATCAGGATTGGCGCATGGGTGAACGAACCCAACGCTATATGAACTCACATAACTTTTAGGGATCAAACCCTTGGCAAAATCTGCAAGGAAATCTTCAAGAACTTGATGAACTCTTGACTTTTCTCCTTTTCCTCCTCTTCTTGAACTTCTCTCAAAGCCCTAGCATATTTTAGGATTAGTAAAACTAAAAAAATCAGTTTAGACCCTTAAATATTACCAAATTTCATTTTAAGTTAATTGGGTAAGGAAAAGACCAAAATACCACTTCTAAATCTGGGTAGCTTTCCTTAACTAGACAGCCCGACTACAAATGGGCATATCTCCCTCATACGAGCATTCAAATTAGCAAAATCAGTGGCGTTGGAAAGAGGATTCCAAGACCTTTCATTTGATATCTTATGGGCCACATAACTCATCATGTGCTGAAAGTTATGTTCATTTGAAGTTGACCCAAAAACTCATACTTAGCATAACTTGCCAAACTTTCCAATTTTACTCTTTCCAAAATAGTTCTTTCTAATTCTAGTTCTTTCAAATACCGAGGTGTTACAAATTTTCTCAATACTCTCACCTAAATCACTCCTAAAAATAAGGTGTGTATAAAAACTTTTGAACTTTCTAAATTGCAACCTCGAATTAATATGGCTACATCTATCCAAATCATTTCTTCTAAGCCTTCTCAATGTAGTATAATGAGGTATTTCATCACAACTCACATAAAGGAGTTCATTCTACTATGTTATGAAATAACGGGTAATAACATTATAATCCCCTTTAAATGTAAAAGTTTGGTATTATTATTTTTTATCTGGATATGAATAATGTTTCTACTTTAAATCCCTTGGATAAATAAATGACGTACCCTCATAATGCTTCTCTTTTTCATAACAACTCAGGTTCTTACATGTTTGTCTATGGGTTTGGTTTTGCATTTAAAATAATATATGACAAGGTAAATGATGGTTTATGCTTTTCATGATGATCAATACTTGCTACCACCTAAAATTGATGTACATACACTGAGTTTCAGGAATTTTGAAGGAATTTGAAGGTTTTATATGACACATTGGTGTTGTAAAGTACTTTTTGACACAATTGTGATTATTGAAAAAGTTCTATTGTATGCAGTCTAGTGGATTTTTCCAATAACCACAACTTCTTTCTAGAAGTACTCAATAACACCAATGTCCCGGAAAATCATTAAATTCTTTATGAATTCCTTATCTAAGTACATATACCATAACATTAGGTGAAAGCAAGTATTGATCATCACCATAAGTATTTACTATCCTCACAACCTTGTAATTTCTTATTTTAATTCCAAATCAAAACGCAAAGAAAAATATATAAGTCCTTGAGTTGTCACAACAAAGAGGAAGTTTTTGGAGTGTGAGGCGTTATTATCCTAGGGTTTAAAAGTACCAAACAACTTACACATCTAAATAAATTATTTGACATATAGAGAACATTGTTGCATATACCCATAATTCTAAATTAATTATAATAATGCACTCTTTCATTAAAACTGAACTCTAATGTTATTAAAATGTCAACATCATTTGATGCATCACATAGTTGAATTAATTATTATTTTTATAAGTTTTGCATATAAAAACTCATTGTTTTACCTGAAGAGGGTCTTAGGACAACCAAATTTTGTATAGGCATTCATATAAATTTAGGTCTTTAAATTAGGAAGTTTCTTGATTTTGATAAGCACCTAATTTGAGAAGAGATTTTGGTGAGAGCCTTGAGAAAATTTTGATCATCAATTATTCAGGATATAGTATGACATTTTTATCTTGATATAAAATTTATGATTTTGTTACTTTTCACCCTCACTTTCTACTATTTAAGAACAATCGTTAGGTGGGAGAGGTAGAATTCTTGAAAGAAATTGCTTGTTGGGTATGGGCAGATTTTTGATGAATAGATACCAAAGTGATCTTCCAAAGAATTTTTTGATGGTAGGTAAAAAATTCAATAACTTACCTGAAATATCTCCTCGTATTTAAAAATGAATGAAAAAATTCTTGAGCAATACAAATCAAAAGATTATTAGAAAGGTAAAATGTCTAATAACTTTCCTAAGACCCGCTTCTCATATTTGGAAATAAATATAAATTTTTTTGAGCAAAACAATAAAAATATTATTTTGAGCATGGTTTTCTTTATGTATATATCAACTATGTAAATTTTGCGTGTTTCGCAGGGGATTGAACTATTTTATTAAGATTACATATGATCATTCGGTAATATTCATATTTTTTATACATACACTACATTGCCAAGAACATTTTATCTTAAGCCAAGCGTTCCGCTGAAATCTTAAAGTGCTATATTTTTTTTAATTTTCCTTTTTTTTATACAAAAATTATATGTCATAGAGAGATTTTAAGTATAAGAAAGAAGTTTAAGAAAATCTCCATGGAAATAGTTGGTTAGAAATAACGAAATTTTCTAAATTCCAATAAGTTCTAAAGAATAATATTAGACGTTAAAGAAGAGACATCAAACAACAGTCCCAAGTAAAGTGGTACAACACGTCCATACAAAAACATAATGTACCAAATTCAAATGGAGGACCTTCGGCTCCTTTCTTATGAACCTCCATCAATCTCTTTTTTATTATAGTATGTCTTATCATGTATATGTTAAAAATGACCCTAAAATTGTTAATATCATAAAGAATTTTTCCTCATTGTCTCAAAATAGTCATTAGTATTGCTTAGGTTTCATATCACCAGCCCCAACTTATTTGGAAGTGAACAATAGTTATTATAATGGTTATAGTATGTAGTTACAAAGAATTAATGCAATGATCAATCAAGCAGTAGGTGGCATCTTAATGTAACTGTTCACAGATGGATATTCTAAAACAATGTTTTGATACATCTATCTATATCTATATCTATATCTACATCTATCTATTCTATTCTATATTATTATATTATTTTTTATATACTTATATATATATTATA
>JAJONR010008330.1:0-23030 GCA_029582245.1 Solanum etuberosum | reverse complement strand
AGTTTCAGAAGTCTGTTCATTTATTTTGTTAAATGTTTTAAAGACTTAAGTTGTCTATTTTATGGCGAGTTGAATATATTATTTTTATTCAGTTTTAAGCTTTTGTATGCTTGAGTTAGTCTTCCGCTTGTAGTCAGCCAGGATGAGGGTTCACTTAGGGACCAGCAATGGTTGTCGAGTGCCATCCAGGTCCAGTGTGTAGGCTCGGGTTGTGACAGTCGTGGCACGATATATTTATAATTTCGTCAACATTCATTTTTGGGATTCGGGACGGTGTCACTAGGCAACATTCCCTTTTGCCTCAGATTGAGATTAGTGGAGATCTGGTACAATTGGGTCTCTAGCTGCTTGATAGATACCGAATGAGAGCTCACTTTTTGAGATAAGGTGGAGAAGTCATTTTTCAAGTCATTCAACACTTTGTCGGTTCCTTCAACCTTATTTAAGATCCTTGTGAGCATTTCCTCGGTTCGGTTTCCTTCTGGCCCAACTGAGCCTTTTTGTCATTAATAATCCTGGGGAGGAACATATCGATCTTTATCTGCCTCTCTATCTCTCCAATTTCAACTTCGTCCATCTCTCAAACCATTATCTCGATCCTTGTTCCAACCTTGGTTCCCACTGTGTCGTTGATAATTGGTGTGAGAACCCCCCCCCCCCCATTTGGTTTCCCAAATATTGAACTTCTTCATTATATAATGCCTCAAATTTGGCATCATCCAAGCACTGCCCACTATTAGCTCCAACTGTATTAACCGATATAAGTCCACCTCCCATGTCTTGTTTAGACAACAAATCAAGGTGGGTAATCTTTTTGGCCATGTTTTCATCTCATTCATTGTCCTTCTCGATTTGTTCCTTACTCATGCTCAGTTGTAGAGTAGGCACATAGACTTTTATAGTATGCCATGCTCGGTTCACTTTGGTCATATTATCTAGCAACAAAGCAGCCACATCATACGATTGTCTCATTAATACTCCTTGGACTAACTGATCAGCCACTCCTTTATTGACTGAATCAAGGCTACAATAAAAGTATTGCAGCAACAAATTATCTAGAAAACCAAATGTTGGACATTGCAAAAGTAGTTTCTTGAACCGCAACCAAGTTTCATGTAGAGGTTCACCTCTAATGCGCTTGAAATTTTGGATTTGGGTTCTAAGTTTCACCATCTTCGACAGGGGAAAGAATATCTCCAAGAAGACGTCAGTCAACTCTTCCTAAGAAGTGATACAGTCATTTGTCAATTCCGCCAACCATCTTGAAGCTTCACCCATCAAAGAGAATGAGAATAACCTCAACCTCGCGGACTCTTGAGAGATGTTCTTGAACACAAATGGTTCACACACCCTCCATAAAATTCCTAAGGTGTTCATGGGATCTTCATGAGCTAAACCCCCAAACATTCCTCTTAGTTGGAGCAGATGTAGCATTGTTCCAGTTACATGAAACACAACCCTTCGATTGTGGGAGGTATCCGGATTGATCTCGCGGTTTGAATAATATTTACATGCATATCATTCAAATCCTTTGACCATAGTGACTATCGTTGTCACTACCATGGTCACTCATTCTATTAGACCTGCAAATCAGCCAACAACAATACAAGATAACAATCTACTATAACTAAGCAAAATTACAAAATAATTTCTCAAATAGGATTCCCTACCACCATTCCTCGGTAGTAGAAAGTGGTCGTAGTCAATAAAAATACCCAACAAAGAGTCGGGGTTGAATCCCACAAGGAAGGTATATCATAGAGAATTCTTATCAAGAAATTTGAATTGTAAAATTATTCGTTTGTAATAGTAAAAACAAGAGGGTGGATGATTCCACCAATTTAATAGAAAGATTTGGTTATCAATTGTCACAAGTTAACTAAAATTACGGGAAATTTCAAGAAGTAACAAGTAATCTAGGATGCAGAGATCGAAAATCAATGTTACATAGGGGTAATTGTGCTGCTCTATAGTGATGAACATTTATGAATAGGCTAAGTCATCTTCAATGATACTAATCTTCTTTCAATCTCATAGCACCCTTGCATAGAATTTCCTTTCGGACTCATTTATATGCCAGCCTAAACAACCCAATACCTTACTATATTCTCTCTTTCGATGTAGAAATAGGGCAAATAGATCCGACCCATAATTTTAATAAGTTATAAAGTTAATAAACATTTAAATAACATTTTATGTTTTTAACAAATAAAAAGTTACTCCCTTTGTCCCAATTTATATGGCACTTTTCATTTTTCGAGAGTCAAACAGTTTAAGTTTGATAGGAAATTTGCGCATGGTATCTTCAAATTCTTTGAAATGAAATTTATATATTTGTAAACTACGTAAAAAGTACTATAAGTCACAATAATTGATAATTCAAAATATTTAAAAGATCTATGAAAAACTTACGGTCAAAGATAGACTTTTTTGAATCTCGAAATCCGAAAAGTGTCACATAAAATGAGACGGAGGAAGTATCATTTATCAACTTGATAAACATTTTAATGAATATATATATATAGGGGGGAGAAGATCTAGCATGGACCTCGTTACAGTTCTGGTATTGGTGCGATCCGATTTTAAACCAATAACTGGCCAAAACTTTGGAAAAGTTCTGGTAGAGCATGTTCTGATAATTGGAACGGTTTAATGGAACCAGATTCGGTACCGTTAAAATCGGTCTGGTGGTTTCCGGTCCGTTGCTAGCCTTACATACAGCTCACCATACATACATATGCGTACACAAATGACCCCAGCCTCCTATATGCGTCTTCTTCCCCAATTTCGCAAGCTAGTACACCCCGACAATACAGACAGCCCATAACTCCAGCCCCTTTCCCCTCTTTTGTGGCTTCCAAACCTGTCAAAAAGCTTCATTCACTGTTCAACTTCGGAAAGGAGGAAATCAACATCAACGGCCTCATCTTTGTCCTCTCAAGGAGAGATTCAAAATTCCTCTCTCTTTAATCAGATTTCCCACCAAAACACCCATTTTTTCCCTATATAAACCCCCCTCTGGTCACTGTTTCTACGAGGTGCGAATTGATAATTGAAAAATCTAGGTAATAGAGTATTTTGATAATTACCAAGTTCGAAAATACAAATCTCCGGAGACTTGTTTCCTGTTTCCTGAGCCATAGGAGCTTCATCAGAATTCTCAGAGTTATTTCTGGCTGGTTAAAAACCTCGTCAAGTCTCAGTTTCGCTGCGATAACCTCTTTTCCTTTGGATTTTTCTTCTTCATTATTTTGTATATGTTGCTTTGTTGTCAATTGTTTTGTATCCATCTAGATATTTTTATAATTCTCTATATTCTTACTATTTGAATGTATTGTAATTCTCTGTTGACTGGGTGTTTGTTGTGATTATGAGTAATATTGAACAATAATGTTGGGTCTGTTAGATTTTGGCATTTCGGGAATAACTTGGGTCTGTTAGATTTTGGCATTTCGGGAATAACTCACTTAGTCGTTTGGATTTGGTACAAAGATTGCTAATCATGCATTATATATATATATATATATATACATATTCAATTAAAATCACAAATGTCATGTAGTGATATATATGCCTTTTTTATTAGTAAATATTAAACAACTCACATTTCAAATATTGTATTGATTTGTATTAGATTTATTTAGTAACAAACAACACTCTCTAAATAATTTATAAGCTAATTTATTTAAATAAATTTACTAGTACAAATATAAAACATAAAATCAAGAAAATAATTAAAATGATTTGAGGGATATTTTTGTCTTTACATAGACTTATCTCATGGTATTAAATCATATGTATTACTAATACCTCCAAATGGAAGGTATTAGCAATACGTCCTATAATACCATGTATGACTAATTCATGGATTAGTTATACATAGGCCCAAATTCCTACCACACATAGTACTAAATAGTCTTAAGTCATCTACAGGCACTTAAAGTTGTCTGTATATTTCACTTAGACACATCAAATAAGACGTGTACCTATTGAACATTTTTATTGTTCAAAATGTGTATCTATTAGACACTTTTCGCTGACATGGAAAGGAAAGTGCAGTACACCTGTATTGAGTGCGTCAGCGGGTATTTTTAGCTTTTTTAATTATTTTTTTCATCTCTTTCTTCTTCTTCTTCTTTAGCCATAGGTTCTTCCACCACCACCTCCTCCATTTCCGTCATTACCGTTGCCATTACCCCCACCACCTCTATTTCCGTCGTTGTTGTTGCTATCACCCTCACCACCATTCACCCTTCTCTTTTCTCTCTTTTCTTCAGCCACCACTCTCTCTCCCTTATTAGTTGTTTTCATCGGTAAAACACAATTACCATCTCCCTCCTCCATTTTCTTTGAATTTGACAGTCAATACCATCTTATTCATCGGTAAAAATGGAGACCCACACTATTACAACTCTATTTCTCCGGCTGTCCCTCCCTCTTTTATTACTGAAAAATATATTCCTAAATTCAAAATAAGTCAAAAAAAAATAGATCTAGAAAAATAAATCGTCGGATTAAGAAGATTGATGGCGACGATGACGGTGGGTGGACAACTACATATTGAATAACAGAGTTGCGCATTTTTCACTCCTTGACCTTCATGAGATGTGAACCTGTCCAAAGATCAATTGATCATAATTCATAAATTTATCTATACTCCATTGATTATGATTAAAGTTGTGAACCTGTTGAAGTCGAAGACGAGTCACACTGATGAAACTGAGTAACGAAGCTTTAAAAAAAATTCTTTTTTCCCTTAAAATTCACATGTGTGTTGTTAATTTATTAATTGATTATAAATTTATTTATACTCCATTGATTATGATCCAAGTTGTGAATGTGTTGAAGTTAAAGACGAGCAAACTGAGGGACGGCGACTTCAAAATAATATTTTTTTTCTTTCTTTTTCCCCCTCAATATTCACATGTATGTTGTTGATTCATCAATTTTCCACGTCATTCCTCAAAATTCCACATGAATGTCATTAATTTGCCAATTTGTCATGTCACCGCAAGTGTTACACACCATTCATATTTTTAGCTGATTATCAAAAGAGTGTTCAAATGGTTTAAATTCGAATTAGTAGAGGTGTTCAATAGGTATCATTCCTAGTTAAGGTGTCTAAGTGAATTATGCGAATAACTTTAAGGAGCCCTTAATGACTTAAGCCTACTAAATAATATCATACATAATACATGAACTATTTCTTCTAATACCTCCTACCAAACGACCCCTTAATATTAAGCTTTGTTTGTTCTTCCGGATGTCTGGCATAATTGAGATTTTGTTTGAAATCATTTAGGCATAACATGGGTTAATAAGCTGACTAACCTAAGTTTGTTGCTTCATTCTTCCTCTTTAAGTTTATTTCGTTCCAATAAGATCGTTAGTTGTATGTCTTTGTTGTTTTCGTCTAAGATATACCACTTTAGTCTTGATTTAATGATGTTTGGTCATTTCCTTCTTTAATTCTTCGCTTTGCTTTGGGTTTTTTTTTCTTTCAAGTTGTTGTGTGTTTCTTTTTTCCAAATTCCCCTGTCTTTCATTCTCTATATTAAGAGTCCGTTTGGATTGGTAGAAAAAAGTAGTTTTTAAGTCAATAAAATAAAAAGTCAAACTTAATTGATTTTTAAGTCGAAAAATAAAAAGTAGGGGAGTCCTACTTTTGGTTTTAATTTTTTTAAATACATTTTCAACTTATTTTAAGTTCTTTCAACTTTGTGAAACACTCTCAAAAACTAAAAATAACTTAAAAATAGGTTTGACCAACTTTTAATCCAAATTCAAACAACCTCTAAAGTTGTAGTTCTAATATTCGTTAATGTCCAAGTAACAAAATGTGATGCAAATTGGTCCTTTTTTTCTATTATTTTTGCTCCCTACATGAATAGTTTTAACTTAAATTACATCAACTTTCTCCTTACCATGATTTTCAACTTAATTTCTCATATCAGGTATGAGTTATAGTGCATGATTTCTTTGATTTTATGTAAGACAATCCTAAACTGGAAAGTTCATATGCTTTGGTAAAATAAGTGTTAAATAATTGGTTTTTAAAATCAATTCAACTTTAAGAAAAAAAATCAATTTTTAAAGGAGTTGTTACTTAATTTTTTAAAAGAAATTAAGAAAAACTTAACTTTAAAGACTTTAACATTAATTAAGCCTAGGAAAATTAAAGGAAAAGAAGCGAAGTTCTTATTTACATTTCAAGAAGGTTTATAAAACACTTGAAATATCCGCTAAAATGCGGTTATACAACGACTAGAAAATATTTTATTTGACTAACTTAGAAAAAATACACTTAAAAAATAATAAGGATAAAAAATCATTTGAAAAAGAAATTGACTTGAACATTTGAAATAATTTAAAGAGAAAATGGTTTTTATCGAACAAACAACCAAGTAAACAAGTAATTAAATAAAATCACTTAAAATAACATAACAAAAGATTCATCGTTAAGAGATTTAATTAAATTAAACTAAACAAATAAAGTTGGAGTTAATATAAATAATAACCAAATAACTAAATGAGCAAAAAAGAAAAGGAACTTGGGCCCAAGTTGGGTTACTGTTCACCTGAGATAGTACTTGGGCCTTTCAATTGTTGAGTTTTGGGGCAATTTTCTAGTTCTGCTGCGTTTTGGGCCATTTTACAATGTATATTCACTACATATCAATGTATATATTATGCTCTTCCCTGTATATCAACTTCCATTTCATTTCATGCTTCTGAGACCTGTATACTATGTTCCAACCTTGTTCATCGGCTTTCTTTCGAAAGGTTTAAGGCTGATTGGATAAGAGGCTTTGAGCCTCCATGGCTCAAATAAGAAGAGGTAAAGGAGAAGAACCTTTGAGTCCAAATGGACTCCACCAGTTCACATGCATCATATAAAATAAAAAGATATTGTCACATCCCTTTTTCGACTGCGTATCGGTTTTTCCAATTAAAGTGATGGTATTGAATAGGAATTATTTTATTTTTTTCCAGAGTCGTCACTTGAAATTGAGTTATGGTGTTCCAAGTCACATTTTTTTTAATCCCTAATCAAAAGAAAATGACTCTTTATTTTTTGTTTTGTTTTGGTAAGTAGATAAAAAAAATTGTTGAATAAAGATCAAAGCTTTTTTTTTTCTTTTTCCTTTTTTGAATTTTTGAAGAAGGAAAGAAAACTTTTTTTAAAGATTTTTTGAATAAAGATCACCGAATTCAAAAAAAGTTGCCTACGTATCTCATTACGGTGAATCAGGTGTGCGTAGTTCATCCAAATTGGACAGTTAAAAAAAAGTTTAAGATATTGAAACTTGACAAATGCATTATTTTTCAAAGTATTATGAAAACAAAATATTTTGAATTTTTTTATTAACTGTACAAAAGAAACATAAATAAAAATTTGTTCTTTTATTAAGTAGTGCAAAATCTTTTATTTATTTTTAAGAAATGTATAATTATTTCTAAAGAAGAAATATTTTTGTGTTTTCTCCTTTTTATTTTATAAAAATCGAAAGATAACTTTTTTTCCTAACACTAATCACACTAAAATGAGTCAACTTATAGAGACTTTCTAAATAAATGCATTTTCATGTAGCACATAAAATTATCGAAGTGGTCAAATAAGAGAGGGATACTTATCCTAGACGGACCCAACTCTTGTTTCGAGGCTGACTAAGTCAAACACAAATGATGCAAATAAGTGGAGTCTTCTAGGGATAACCATGTCTATATTCCAGTTTTACTAGGTTCAAACCTGAAGGAGATAGGTATCTAGACTGGCTTACCCGAGTGGATAACTCGAGCCAGGGAGGGGTAACTTATCGGTAGCAGCGCTATTCCGACTTCATTGTTGGTCCAACCCCGCCTAACGTGTGCTACTAATAATCCTTCACCGGGTGCTGAAATACTCTGCTTTTATCTCAATAGAAAGTAGGATGCATAAATACATTCTTGTGATTGTGTGTGAAGTGTTTTTAGCGACTCATAAGGTATACGAGAGAAGACAATTATAATACAATTCAACAATATCAAAGCAATAAATGAGAAACAAGTAGCACATTAAGCTGTTGTCACACCCCGAGCCTACACCCTGGACGTGGCCGACACTCAAAAACCATTGCTGGCCCCCAAGCAAAGCCCTAGCCTGGCTCAATACTCAGCGGAAGACTTATTCAACATCTATTGAACTCAAAAGTAAAGATTTTCTCAAAACAGTCTCAAAATAGATAATTCAGAAAATTTTAAAGAAAACATTCAACTGGCCAAAAGAAACAACTCAAGTCTTAGACATTTAACAATGGAAATGAAAAGACTCCTCAAAACACTACTGTCTACGAAGCCTCTAATAACTCTGATTGACATCGGGACAAGACCCACAACTTCTAACAAAACCAAACTGAAAAGTAAATGGGAATCCTCCGAAAGAAAGGAGGCTCACCAAGCAACTCTAGAACTGCAAGTGGTATCAACGGAGTGCCTATTGATGACCCTGGTTACCTGTGTCAGTATCATGAAAGATGCAGGCCAAATGGCGTCAGTACATGGAATGTACGAGCATGCAAGGGGAACTCTAAAGCACAGATATAAGCTTGAACCGATAAAAAGGAAGAACATACTCTCCTCATCTCAACTCAAGAATACTCAAACTCAAGGATACTCAAAGATACTCAACTCAGTTCAATATAAAAGCAACAATAAAGATGAATTATAAAGAAAGCTTTTAAAATAATAGATAATAACTCAATGTATTTAAAAATACAATAATAACTCATTTACTCTTATTTGGGAGATTCTCTAACCGACAACTATCACTATGAGCTATGTGATGATACATCATCTCGCCCACGCTGCCCGAACTGTCATATACATTGCCGGAGTATAGCACATCATCAACTAGTGGATCCACTAAGCTATGTTTAAAAAGCAATAAGGAATCATCTAAACAGTATGACCCTTTACCCATGTTGGCATACATGGTTTATGAGGACTTTGAGTTGTCTCAACTCGTCTCCATATCGGTGCTCAATACTACTCATAATAAAATAACTCATGCTCATCTGTTTAAAAATATTTCCTCATCCTCATACTGTAAAACCCCAAAAAAATTTAGCTAAGACTCGAACCATTCTTCGTTGTGATTAAGATTTTACCGAAGAATTTAAATTTTCTTAAGTGTTAAGGTCACTAGATGTAGCACCTCAAGTTCCAAAAAGAACTGAAGAGAAATTCATTCAAGTCATCTGTAAGTTCTTTTAAGTTTTTGGTCAATTTTAGCACATAATAACTTAGGCGGCCTATGAGGTATCAAATCGAAGATATTTGAGTCCTCTTTCCAACGCCACCGAGTTTGCTAAAATTCAAATTCGAATGAGGGATATATGACGGTTTAAATGAAGCCTCTCTAGATATGGACTTTTCACCTGAACTAACGAGGGGTATTTTAGTCTTTTCCTTACCCTCACTTAATCTAAGCGTGAATTAAACCCAATTTAGGATCTAAACTGATTAGAATCAGTTTCATTCATCCCAAAACGTTTAGGGCTTTAGACAGAAGATTCAAGAGGAGAAAAAGTTTAAGGTTTCAAGCGTTCATCCAAGATTTCGCCAAGAACCTAGTTCTTTGAGGTATGTAAGTTCTCATAGTGTTTGGTTCATTCACCCACACGCCAATCATGTGATCTTTATCCGTCATTTCGTTCTTGAGGTTGAATGATTTGGGTTCTTGAGGAGTTCTTGAGGTTTTGGCTTCATCTTTGTCAATGGAGTCTTGTTGAGTTCTTGAGGTGAGGGTCTTGCGAATGAGTGATTGGTTTTGGTAGGTTTTGAGTGGGTTTTCGATCTAAGTGTGTTTAGTATATGAATTTAAGAGAATTTGGAGGAAATAATTTGAATCTAGACGAGGTAGGGCTATAAAATTGAGAAGAAAGTTCATCGGGTTTTCTGGGCACTGCCTGGGGCGGCGCGCCACTAAGGCGCCAAGGGGGAAAGCGCCCCGCGCCTACAGTGCACCAGAAATGGGGAGCTGTAGTCGAGGGGATGGAGCCCTGCGCCAGGGTCGCCTTCCTCCGTCCCCCTTCCGTCGTTCATTCCGTCTGACTTATATTAAAACATATCTTCGCTCTCTTCTTGATTTTAACTATTCAAACTACATCTAATCATCAAGAAATCCTATATATCATAATCATGATCTTGAATTCATAATTCAAATTCGAGGTAGAGTTAAGAGTAAGTTTGAGAAAGTCCCTTTGAGTCTTTTCGAGGAGTCTTCTACAATTACTTATAATTTGTTTCAAGACTCGAGTAAGTGAGTATGAGAGTGAGAAGAGTGTATTCATGAGTTTACATTATTATTGAGATCCTTGAGTCGAGTCGTTCATGCCAATAATTCCGCATGAACTCCATAAATTGAGTATCTTTGAGAGGAGTAGTATCTTCGAGTTCTAAGTTCTTGAGTATTGAGTTCCTAATCCTTTTGAGATTATATTCCTAATTATGGGACTACCATATGTTATACATGAAGGTCCTTGAGTTGAGTTGTTCATGCCCATAATTCCGCATGAACCCTATGATTCGAGCGTTCTTGAGATGAGTAGTATCATTGAGTCCTTGAGTTCTGGAGTTGTTGAGTTCCGAGTATTGAGTTCAATATATGGTTATTGAAAACCTTGAATTGAGTCGTTCACGTCCATAATTCGGCATGAACTCTATTTTGAGAGGTCCAAACTTTTAAAACTTATTTTAAGACTTGAGCACTTGAGTAAGAGGATGAGGAGAGTTGAGTTTTATTTTTCAAAATGAATATATGGGAACTAAGTATTCCCAAGAGTAAATATTTTTACATTTAAAACGAGAGGAAACTTTGATTTCCAATGAGTTCATGAGAAGTTTTGAGCACTATCTCTTTTAAGAGAACCTTTTGAGTAATAATCTCAAAGTTTGAGGATGAGGAATTGTGTTTAAACATATGAGCAGGAGTTATATTATTGGGAGTAGTATTGAACACCGATATGGGGATGAGTTCAGACAACTCAAAGTCCTCATAAACCATGTATGCTAACATGGGTAAAAAAATCATACTTTTTAGATGAATCCTTATTGCTTTTAAAGCATAGCTTAGTGGATCCACTTAGTTGAGGATGTCTTATACTCCGGCAAGGTATAAGACAGTTCTGGCAGCGTGGGAGAGATGTTGTATCATCACATAGCTCATAGTGATGGTTGTCGGTTAGAGAACCTCCCAATAAGAGTTATTATTATATTTTTACATACAATTGAGTTATTATTGTATTTTTACATACAATTGAGTTATTATCTACAGTTTTAAAAGCTTTCCATATAATGCATCTTTTATTGTTGTTTTATCCTTGAGTATCTTGAGTTGAGTATCTTGAGTTGAGTATCTTGAGCCGAGTATCTTCGAGTTAAGGATCTTATCCTTGAGTTGAGTATCCTATCCTTGAGTGGAGTTTGAGTTGAATTGAGTGAGTTTGAGAAGAGGTAAGTATGTTTCTTTTCTATCAGTTCAAGCTTATGTTTATGCTTTAGAATTTCCCTTAAATGCTCGTACATTCCATGTACTGATTCCATTTGGCCTGCATCTTTTATGATGCAGATACATGTATTCAGGGTCATCAACAGACGCTCTGTTGATACCAGTTGCAGTTCCAGTTAGCTTTGGTGAGCCTCCTTGCTTTCGGAGGGTTCCACTCTTATTGTCAGTTGTTAGGATGTCGAGGGTCTTGTCCCTATAATCCTTCTGTAATATAAGAGGCTTCATAGATATCTTAAAAGTCAATGAGTCTATCATTATTTCCTTTGTTGTTGTAATTTTTGAGTTCACGAGGCATTTAACTAATACTTGTTAAATTATTTTCAGACGATTATTGGAGTTGAGTTTAAGTTAAGTTTTTAAAGTTATTTTTGCACCACGAGTTTCCATATTTCTTGAGTAATGTCTTCCGCTGAGTATTGAGCCAGGCCAAAGGTTCGCTTGGGAACCAACAATGATTTTTGAGTGCCAGTTACGTTCAGGGTGTAGGCTCGGGGCGTGACAAACTTGGTATCAGAGCATAGAGTTCAAGTGTCTTAGGGTGTCTATGAAGCCGTGTCGGTAGGATGTTGTTTATGGTTTTTAGGGTCCCACTTCTATAAATGATGGACTACTGACATTTAAGAAAAGTTTCCCTTCTTCATACTCTAAATCGTGCAATAGAACTGTGTCATAGAGACTTATTCTAACTCGTGCGTTCTCATATCCATTTGACTACCCCTCATACTAAAGGTGGTTGAACAGTGAAGCCCAAGATCCTTAAGGATGAGTTATTCTTAGCAAAAGTCTTGAAGAAGACATGAGACTATAGAGGGGCATGAGAGGAGCATGTGAGTGAGTTATCTATTGAGATTCGAAATAACGCACTAATATTCATATGAATCGTCGTTTGAGTTAAAAGCGAGTTGTACTCTATTCCCTAAGCCTTGTTTCAGGTGAGACCTCTATGAGAAAGTGTGTTTTAGATTTTGGGTAATATTTTCACCCTAAAAAATAGTATGAATTACGAGATTATGAACAGTAGTAGTAAAGAGTGCCCTTAAGTTAGAGAAAAACATGCAGAGGTGTAGAAATCTATGAAAGGGAGATAGTGATGGGGCAGATTATGTTATTGCAATCATGCACCCCGTCAGTTCTAAGTGATGAGTTCCTTTATGAGTAGAATAAGGAATAATAATGTTGTACAGAGTTCTTGATAGAAGGAAGATGAATGGTTACTAGTCTGGATGAGATAGAGTATACTTTTAACCCGAATATAGTTGATGTCGATGTGCCATCGTGTTAGACAAGACTAAATATATGTGTAGAATCAGAGAGAAGAGTATTCATGAGGTGATAGACCCAAACTAGGCTTATGAATTTTGAAGGGGGAACCTCATGGTATTGAGAAGATGATATAACTATTTGAGAGGTAATGCGCAGTAAGTGAGTAAATAGTACTTAAGTTGTGAAATGGAAGGTGAAGGTAATCTATAGGTAGGTAGACGGAGAGCTAAAGACTTCTTACCTGTCATGAGATCTTAGTGGGTGAGTGTTTCTTGACTTTTCTGGTAGTTGCAAGTAGTATAAGGTGTGAGCAATCATATTGATATATGTGTTTAGTACTAGACACTAAGCTTGAATTTGAGATGAGTGTCGTGATCAAAAGATGGCAACATGAGGGTGATGGTGTTAGTTTTGAGATCTGATCTAGTAGGTTTGACCTGAAATAGGAGAGGAGATCAAAGTGGTACTTTGCAATGAAAATGTTGTATTATGACCCATAGAGGAGAGAAATGAAGGTAGAGCAGTAAAAGGTACACTCGAGATGGTATGTGGCCAAACGAGGTCCCAATTGAGGTTATGATTTTTTTTGTGCCTAGATTGTGTAATTGAGCTGCCATTATGGGATAGGCTGGTGCAAGTGTAATTTTCCTAAAGAGTTAGATGAAGCAGCCTTAGGAGCCAATGAGAAGAAGTCAAGAGAAATATTTTAGAAAGAGGTCTTAGTACCTGCTTATGGAGAGTTCGGTAGTCATGAGATAAACTTTTCCAGAGTGTTAGAGTAAAGGGGGATGTAGACCAGTTTAGAGATGATGGAATAGGTCCATAACTTTCAAGTGTCAGATTTAGACCTAAGGGGGAGATGATAAGATGAGAAATCAAGTCAAGTGTTGAGAATAAGATAGTAATGAGTTCAAAAGAGTATGGGAGATATCTTTTCAGAGGTCCTTTTAGTAGTGTAGTGATGTTAGAAGGAGAAGGCTAATGATCTTATCGTGATAATGATGGTGTGATAATTCCATCTAAGGTTATAAATGCGGAGGAAGAGGAGGATGAGGTTTTACTATGAGAAAAAGTTAAACGAGAGCCCTTAGTTAGTTCCGAGTAGTAATGCGGGAAATTCTAGTTGGTATGGCAGAGATGATGAGAGAATGAGAACTTCTTAAGGAGCTGGTTAGTAGGAGTCCATGGAGTTGTTAGAGTACTAAGCTTGAATGTGGTGTTGTTAAACATTAGGTGGTTCTTGATATGAGCCCAATGTTGATTAAATGTGGTGGTAAAGAGTAATATTCTTGGGATGAGATTCCCTATAGAGAGGTATAGAATCCGAACATTAGGATTTGAGTTAAACTTGAATATAGTAAGAGTGTGCCATTAGACTCAGACCTTGGTAAGAGAAGTCAAGTACCCTTGTGGGAGTTATGAGTTGCAGCCTATGAGGTATGGTAATAAGGAAATAAGGGCATAGTTGAGGAGTGTTACTAAGCTTAACAGCTAGCAGTCACATTACCCCAGACATAGTATTCTTATTCTTACTTCATGCCCAGATTTCCTTTGTTTCAGATAAGGTAACTTCAGAGAGAGCATTACTTTGTTCAAAACAACATTGTTCTTGACTTAGGTTCTATAGGAAGTCCCAACTCATGGTATGAATCAGTTCAGCCTATGTTAGTAGGCAAGTTCATGAGTCAGAAGAGATAGTAAGGGTAACCCCATTCCGTACCCAGTATAGCCTTCATTTGAGGACGAATGATCCCAAGGGGAGATAATGTAACACCGAGAGATTTTTTGAGCTAAGACTCGAAACATTCTTTGTTGTGAGTAAGATTTTACCGAGAAATTTAAATATTCTTAAGTGTTAAGGCCACTAGATGTAGCACCTCGAGTTCCCAAAAGAATTGAAGAGAAATTCATTCAAGTCATCTGTAAGTTCTTTTAAGTTTTGGGTCAAATTCAAATGACCATAACTTTTAGTGCATAATGAGTTAGGTGGCCCATGAGATAATAAATCGAAGATCTTTGAGTCCTCTTTCCAATGCCACCGAGTTTGCTAAAATCTGAGTTCAGATGAGGGAGATATGACCGTTTAAGTGCAGCCTCTCTAGATAGGGACTTTTCACCCGAACTAAGGAGGGGTATTTTAGTCTTTTCCTTACCCCCACTTAATCTAAGCGTGATTTACACCCAATTTAGGGTCTAAACTGATTAGAATCAGTTTAATTCATCCCCAAAACGTTTAGGGCTTTAGAGAGAACTTTCAAGAGGAGAAAAAGTTCAAGGTTTCAAGCGTTCATCCAAGATTTTGCCAAGAACCTAGTTCTTTGAGGTATGTAAGTTCTCATAATATTGGGTTCGTTCACCCACACGCCAATCATGTGATTTTTATCCGTAATTTCATTCTTGAGGTTGAATGATTTGAGTTCTTGAGGAGTTCTTGAGGTTTTGGCTTCATATTTGTCAATGGAGTCTTGTTGAGTTCTTGAGGTGAGGGTCTTGCGAATAAGTGATTGTTTTTGGAAGGTTTTCGGTGGGTTTTTTTATCTAAGTGTGTTTAGTATATGAATCTAAGAGAATTTGGAGGAAATCATTTGAATCTAGATGAGATAGGGCTGGAAAATTGAGAAGAAAGTTCATCGGGTTTTCTGGGCACTGCCTAGGGCGGCACGCCACTAAGGCGCCAAGGGGGCAAGTGCCCCGCGCCTGCAGTGCGCCAGAAATGGGGTGGTGTAGTTGAGGGGCTGGTGCCCTGCGCCAGGGGTCACCTTCCTCCGTCCCCCTTCCGTCGTTCATTCCGTCTGAGTTATTTTAAAACATATCTTTGCTCTCTTCTTGATTTTAACTATCCAAACTATATCTAATCATCGAAAAATCATATATATCATAATCATGATCCTTGAATTCATTATTCAAATTCAAGGTAGAGTTAAGAGTAAGTTTGAGAAAGTCCCTTTGAGTCTTTTCGAGGAGTCTTCTACAATTACTTATAATTTGTTTCAAGACTCGATTAAGTGAGTATGAGAGTGAGAAGAGTGTATTCATGAGTCTACATTATTATTGAGATCCTTGAGTCGAGTCGTTCATGCAATAATTCCGTATGAACTCCATAAATTGAGTATCTTTGAGAGGAGTAGTATCTTCTAGTTCTAAGTTCTTGAGTATTGAGTTTCTAATCCTTTTGAAATTATATTCCTAATTATGGGACTACCATATGTTATACATGAAGGTCCTTGAGTTGAGTTGTTTAGGCCATAATTCCGTATGAACCCTATGAGTCGAGCATTCTTGAGATAAGCAGTATCATTGAGTTCTGGAGTTGTTGAGTTCTGAGTATTGAGTTCTACAAATGGTTATTGAAAACCTTGAATTGAGTCGATCACGTCCATAATTCAACATGAACCTTATTTTGAGAAGTCTTTTTGCAAACTTTTAAAACTTGTTTTAAGACTTGAGCACTTGAGTATGAGGATGAGGAGATTTGAATTTCATTTTTCAAAATGAATATATGGGAACTAAGTATTCCCACGAGTAAAGGTTTTTACATTTAAAATGAAAGGAAACTTCAATTTCCAATGAGTTCATGAGGAGTTTTGAGCCTATCTCTTTTAAGAGAATCTTTTGAGTAATAATCTCAAAGTTTGAGGATGAGGAATTGTTTTTAAACATATGAGCATGAGTTATATTATTGGGAGTAGTATTGAGCACCGATATAGTGACGAGTTCAGACAACTCAAAGTCCTCATAAACTATGTATGCCGACATGGGTAAAAAGGCTCATACTTTTTAGATGATTCCTTATTGCTTTTAAAGCATAGCTTAGCGGATCCACTTAGTTGAGGATGTCTTATACTCCGGCAAGGTATAGGACAGTTCTGGCAGCGTGGGCGAGATGTTGTATCATCACGTAGATAGTGATGGTTGTCGGTTAGAGAATCTCCCAAATAAGAGTTATTATTGTAATTTTACATAAAATTGAGCTATTATTATTTTTTCATACAATTGAGTTATTATCTACTGTTTTAAAAGATTTCCATATATTGCATCTTTTATTGTTGTTTTATCCTTGAGTATCTTGAGTTGAGTATCTTGATTCAAGTATCTTCGAGTTGAGGATCTTATCCTTGAGTTGAGTATCCTATCCTTGAGTGGAGTTTGAGTTGAGTTGAGTGAGTTTGAGAAAAGGTAAGTATGTTTCTTTTCTATCAGTTCAAGCTTATGTTTATGCTTTAGAATTCCCCTTACATGCTCGTATATTCCATGTACTGATGTCATTTGGCCTGCATCTTTTATGATGCAGATACAGATATTCAGCGTCATCAATAGACGCTCTGTTGATACCACTTGCAGTTCCAGTTAGCTTTGGTGAGCCTCCTTGCTTCCGGAGGGTTCCACTCTTATTGTCAGTTGTTAGGATGTCGAGGATCTTGTACCGATAATCCTTCTGTAATAGTAGAGGCTTCATAGATAGTATAAAAGTTGAGGAGTCTATCATTATTTCCTTTGTCGTTGTAATGTTTTGAGTTCATGAGGCATTTAACCAATACTTGTTAAATTATTTTCAGACGATTATTGGAGTTGAGTTTAGTGAGCCAGGCCAAGGGTTCGCTTGGGAACCACCAATGGTTTTCGAGTGCCAGTTACGTCTAGGGTGTAGGCTCGGGGCGTGGCGCATAATTTGAGATTATTACTCAAAAGGTTCTCTTAAAAGAGATAGTGCTCAAAAACTCCTCATGAACTCATTTGAAAATCAAGATTTTCTCTCATTTTAAATGTAAAAGTATTTACTCTTGGGAATACTTAGTTCCCATATATTCATTTTGAAAAATGAAACTCAACTCTCCTCATCCTCATGCTCAAGTCGAAAGAAATCTATCACATTCAAGCTAACATTTCAATTTTAAACAAAACATTGTTATCTATATTGTCAGAAAATATATATGTGCTGGGACGGAAGGATTCGAACCTCCAAATAGTGGGACCAAAACCTGTTGTTTTACCACTTGGCCACTCCCCATTCATATTTTATGTCATACTAATAAAGTATATTGCTGATTTTGTTTGTATGTCAACTCTAGCCCAAATATCTATAAAATCGATTGGATTGGTATTTAGATTTTTCTATATTTTTGGTATGTTTAGGGTTCTGACCTACAGTCCGCAAGAATTTGTACGAACTGTACTGATCAGACATAAAGTCGAGTATTGGAACCCAAAATCCTGAACAATTTCCACAGACCTCTTTTATAAATCTTCACAACTTCTACAGTCCGTAGACCCCACCCGTAGAACTCCATTACTAAAAATCTTCCAATTCCAACATCCTTTCTACGGGCACTGTTCTACGACCCGTAGACACTTCTACTATTCGTAGGTCTCCTTCGTAGAACGTGAGGTAACAAAAATAACTAACACTGGATCATTCCTACGAGCACTTCCTACCGCCCGTAGAGATTTCTACGAATCGTCCTATTGAATCATAGACCTTCATCTAAGACTTGAAATTTTTCAAAATCTATCTTAGGTTCTACGACTGCCATCCTACGACCCGTAGAACTTCCTACGGTCCGTAAGTAGGGTCATAGAAACCCGCACCAACAACTTTTCCTGCATTTTCTTTCCAAACTCAACGTACTAAATTTTGAGGTGTCACACATAGACACAAAATTAAATATATTTTACAAAACTAATTATTTATTGTAATACTGTACCTTTATCATAATACCCCGGATTAAATGTAGGTTTACTACTCTTATCTTATTTTCTTATTTTTTTTCTTAACAATCGAAACAAATTGTGGAAAACAATTTTCTTTAAAAACATTTCTCTTAAGCTACAATTTCTTAAAAATAATGCATAAATTTCAAACATGAAACGTTTTGGTATTTAATTTGTATTGATGAAATATTTAAAATGATAAAAAAGTCGATCTTCATATTTGATATATATTAGAAATATAATTATTATTTTTCAAACTACTTTATTTTATTGATTTTTATTATTAATAATATTTTTTTAATATACAACAATTTAAAGTGATAAACAAAAAAATATTTTTTAACTAAGTGAATAAAGGTAATACCAATTTAGTTGCTCGTGTATGTGATTGAATCTATATATATATATATATATATAAAAAGAACCCTAGGCCCACCTACGTGACGCCACCACAAACCAGGATTCCTTTTTAAATTTATTTATTTCCAAAACTAGCCTTCCCCTTTCATGAAACGTTGTGACTTTTATGAAAAGTTGTGACTTTTATGAAGGGTTGCGACTTTAATGAAAAGTTTTGACTTTTACGAAAAGCTGTGACTTTTATGAAGAGTTGCGATTTTTATGAAAAGTTGTAACTTTTATGAAAGGTTGTTACCTTTCCGAAGCGTTGTAACTTTTCCAATGAGTTGTGACCTTTCTGATAAAGCACAATAAACATTTGTTGACAGTACCCTTTGTTGTCTATAAATAGAGGGATTTCCTCTTATTTTAAAACAACGAAAATTCTGAACTTCTTCTTTTTCTGCACAAATAAATATTTATGTACTTTCCTCCTATTGAGTGGCTTACTACACCATTGTATTTGTATCAATACACTAGAGAATAGAATCGTTCTATCCTGAGAGGATCTATTCCTTTAAATCTCGGGTACTAGAGGGGAATAATTTCCTTAAGGGGACACTGTGCATTCAGTGGGCTCAATTTTTTCCTTTCTGTTTCATTCTATTGTTACAGATTCTGGTATGTTTTTTTACAGTCATTAGTTTATGCTTATGTTATTAATATAGCACTTTAAGATTTCGGAGGAATGCTTTGGCTTATGATAAAATGTTATTGACAATATAGAGTATGTATCGAAAATACGGATATTACTGAATAATAATATATGAGCTTAATAAAAGAGTTCAATCCCGTGCGAAGCACCGGTAATTTACCTAGTATATATATAAAAGAGAACCCTAAGCCCGCCTACGTGGCACCACCACAAATAAGGATTCCCTATTAATTTATTTATTTCTAAAATTAGCCTTTCCCTTTCCTGAAGAGTTGTGACTTTTATTAAAAGTTGTGACTTTTATGAAAAGTTGTGACTTTTATTGAAAAGTTGTGACTTTTCTGAAAAGTTGTGACTTTTATTAAAAGTTGTGACTTTTCTGAAAAGTTGTGACTTTTATGAAGAGTTGCGACTTTTATGAAAGGTTTTAACATTTATGAAAGGTTGTGACCTTTCCGAAGAGTTGTAACTTTTCCAAAGAGTTGTGACATTTCCGGTAAGGCACAATAAACATTTGTTCACACTACCCTTTGTTGTTTATAAATAGAGGGTTTTCCTCTCATTTTAAAACAACGAAAATTATGAACTTCTTCTTCTTCTTCTTCTGCATAATTAAATATTTGTGTATTTTGCTCCTGTTGAGTGGCTCACCAACACTATTGTTTTTGTATCATTACAGTGGTGAATAAAATCGTTTCATCGTGAGAGGATCTATTTCTTTAAACTTCGGTACTAAAGGGGAATGATTTTCTTAAGGAGACATTGTACATTCAATGGGCTCGATTTTTCTGTTTCATTCTATTGTTACAGATCCTGGTATTTTTTTTTACAATCATTAATTTATGCTTATGATATTAATTGTTGTTTTTGAGTACATGTTTTAACCTTTGTTGTTTATATTTCTGTAAAGTTATTGTTATAAGTATTTGTTAGTACAGACTCTATGTAAATCCAACTACTGCAGATTCACAAATAACTTTTTACATAATACATTTATTTACAACATTCTCCAAAGAAATCTTTTCTTCTCCAAGAGATCAAGCCTAAAAATTTATATGATTTTTTGTTGTTGTCATAATAATGTTAATATTAACAGGAGTAAAAAAAATCGAAAGTCAAATGATAGAATTAAAACTAGTTATTAATTACAATTATGTAATACACAATGATGACTATTCTCTCATACCAAAGTACTTTTTTGACTTTTTTCCCATTATCCCTTACTTCTCTTTCATCCTTTTCAAGGATCCTTAATGTTTTGTTTGTGCACAACTTCAATTCCAAAACACTATTATAACTATATTACATATGAAATTTGGATTTTGGAAGATTGCATTTTAATTTTAAAACACATAATGACTACATATTACTTATTGGTATATCATATGATTATGGAACATTTGCTCTTGATAAACACATTAGTTTTATATATATATATATATTTATTATTATTATTATTTTTTTAAAAAATTTTTTTATTTTTTTTAATATTTTGAAAGTAATTTATAGTGTTATACTAACAAATTTTACAAAGAAGAAAATTGAGAAAAATATTTATTTGACTCTCTAATTAAAGACACTATGTAACCATGCATATAGATGATGAAAATAAACTAACCATTGTAAAATTTCAAAAGCAATTCAATGAATCTGTAAAATGAAATTATGTAAACTAGGAGAAAATAGTGTTATGATTTGTAATTTTGCCTTTTTTTTAATAAAACAAATGATAAACTACAATTGAATAATCACTATACTCTTAAAAACAGATTTATATAAAAATACTATAACATCAAAATACAAGAAAAGTTCTATTCTAATAAATTTTAAAGAAGAATGTTCTAATCGCGCGAAGCGCGGGCCCATTTACTAGTTAGAAAACAATGCTACTAAAAAATATTCATGTTTCCTCGTATTGAATTTCAACTTCGTAGATTAGACAAAATCTAATTATTTTAAAACTCAACAAATAAATTACTGTAAGACGCTTGACATTTTAATCATTAATAAGAAATTGTTTTTTCTTATTTCGTATATAATTATTTATCAATTTTTTTTTGTTGGTGAATATGTCCACATGGTCCCATTTTCATTTACCAATTAGCAAAAAGTTCCAAAGAAAGAGGTCCTACAAAAAATAGATCTAAAACTACTTATTTTTATCAAAAATACTAATAACAATAATAATAATAATATCAAAGATTTGGACTAAATTTATTAGGGATTGTTTGGTAGAATGTACTATAAAATAATGCATGCATTAATTTTGTATGTTAGAAATATCTTGGTTGGTATACCTTTTTAATATATGTATAATTAATGCTACACTCTATTGTCTATTGATGTGTGTATTACTACATGAGAATCCGTGATATTAATAATGAAAGAGAATTTAATGCATGCATTAATATGATTAAAGACTTAATTGTCTCTCTATACTTTTTTTTTATATCTTTTCCGCCATATTTGTGGATATGCAATACATACTATTTTTATTACACCAAATTGAATAATACATACGGAATATTTCTGTATAATTAGTGCAAGCATAACTAATACAAAAATTACAAATATAAGCATTTTGGTGTAAAATTTAGTGTTTTAAAGCTCCAATCCTATACTATTTTTACATTATTTTAGTGTGTGAATAATGTCACACCAAATTTGATATGACACTATTCATCCACACTAAATCACTTTTACAATATTTTAATATTATTTTCATTGAAAAAACATTTAAATCAACATTTTATAAATAAGTCCCTAAGATACTTAATTATTTTTATGTACTATAATTTTATAATATTACTTTAGATCTTAAAATTGGCATGAGCATATTTGATACAATAAAATCTGCTAAAATACAAGAAAAGATTAAATTAATTTCCGAACAAATGGCTATTGATATCTGTGCTGAGCATCCAAGTGCGTTCTGGAATAGAAAGAAACATATTGTTACTCTTCCATATGAAGATGGCTTTTCTGAGAATAATATTCCCACAAAATCTCGACCATGTCAAATGAATGCTGAACTAGTTGAATTTTGTAAAACAGAAATTGATAATTTATTACAAAAGCTTTTGATAAAACCGTCTAAATCTCCTTGGTCTTGCACTGTCTTTTATGTCAATAATGCTGCAGAAAAGGAACGAGGAGTCCCCAGGTTAGTAATAAATTACAAACCTCTAAATAAATATTTAAAATGGATTAGGTATCCTATTCCAAATAAAAGAGATCTTCTATCCAGACTATATGATGCCAATATATTTTCAAAATTTGATTTAAAATCAGGTTATTGGCAAATTCAAATATTTAAAGAGCATACTTATAAAACTGCTTTTAATGTCCCATTTGGACAATATGAATGGAACGTAATGCCTTTTGGTTTAAAAAACGCTCCTTCAGAATTTCAAAAAATCAAGAATGATATTTTTAACCCTTATCTAGAATTCATCA
>JAJONR010008329.1:0-27018 GCA_029582245.1 Solanum etuberosum | reverse complement strand
TTTTTCAAGGTACAAAAGAAGACACTGGGTTTTCACTTTAGGCATAGACGAATCATGGAGAGAGACTAAAAGCATTTCCTTTGATATTCCATATTATAAGCCTAGTGTATGCATTAGTGGAGTTATCTATGAGTTTATTGATGGTGTCATAGCTGCAATTGATGTTAAATCTGAAAAATCAGAAACTATTGCATTGTGGAGCTCATTTCACGAGTCAGTGTACCATTACAAGTTAATGGAGGTGAAGGGTAAATTAGCGGTCATAGATTACACAAAATGGGTAAGTGGATACCTTGAGTTATGGATTTTAGAGCAGACTCCACAAAGAAAATGGGAGAGACATATCATTGGCGTGCCCTCAATATGGAATGCTATAAAGCCTAGATTTGTATCATCCTTCATGGCCCGTGATGGGGAGATTGATTTCGTGGTCATCTTAAAGTCTGGTGCTTGTTTGTGTTACGATGTCACAAGAAAGAGTTGGAGGGAATTAAAAATCATGGGACTTCCTAAGGAAAACTACATCATAGGCATTTATAGTTATGTCGAAAGTCTCGTTCCCTTGGAGTAATTTTGTTCAAACGGGAACGCATCATGAGTGCTTGTATGTCCTTTCACTTGATATCCTTTCAGGAACTGTTTTATTTTATGATAAGATTTTGTTCACGCAAATTCATCCAAATATATTGCAAATCTGTGAAGTGAAGAATCCTACTCACGGTTATCGATTGCAAATACTAAACTTTTGTTTGCTGAAGCTATAATGCAGATTTCCATTAAAATTACTATAGCATGGGTGAACTAACTTCTAAAAACTTTAACTGATGTAGCAAAAAATTGGTTTCACCGAATCCAAAACCAAAAGTACATGAGGCCAACAGAACAGTGCAGAAGCATTGATGTAGCCTGTATTGACAATAAAACAGAACAGTAAAGAATTTTGAAAATTAACGAATCCCATAAATTGGAACTCACAATCATATATCTTATTACTACCAGTATATGAGACTCTTAGCCACTAAATGCTAGGATATTAGAGACTTGTTATCCAAGAAAAAATGACTCCACGATTGTCTCCGGTGCTGGCAAAGTCAATAGACACACTCGACTAAAATGGAAATTACAAGAAGAAATCCAAATTCACCACATCAAATACGAATATCAAATTGAGTACTGTTCTTGCACGAGGCTACTCACTGGTCACATCTCGCTGCAATCAAGTCTAACTTGGAGAGACATCTACTTGGAGCACCATTGGCATATTGATCACAGTTGGCATTTGATCAATCACAGCCCTTGATTAGCTACACATTGCTGAAGGTTAGACTGGAAGTAGGACAAGATCCGAATTTCCTCTCGACTCAAGTTTATGAGAGCTAACTACCAGTGAAGAAACAAGACAATGATAATGGATAAGAGAGTTTAAAAAAATCTAATGAAATAGGCTGTAATAAATGTTCAATAGGTTTTGAGCCAAATGCTCAATCCCAGCACAAAACAAGTAAGATTTCTGCCCAACCCAAATGAAGGTATATGCTGTAATAAATGTTCAATAGGTTTTGAGCCGAAAGAAAACAAGTACAAAGTTCTCCTCACAACATATCATACTCGAGAAAGGCACACAAAATACTGGGTTTTCACTTTAGGCATAGACAAATCATGGAGAGACACTCACAACATTTTCTCTTGTATTCCGTATTGGTTACCCAATGTTTGCATTAGTGGAGTCATCTATCAATTTTCTATGGCCGATTACACATCTATAGTTGCATTTGATGTTAAATCTGAAAAAATTGAAATTATTGCATTGTGGAATGCAATTAAGTTCATGCACTATTACTGGTTAATAGAGGTGAAGGGTAAATTAGGGGTCATCGATTACAGTAAGTGGGTACTTTGACTTATGGATTTTAGAGAAGACACCAAAAAGAGAATGGGAGAGACATATTATTGGGGTTCCCTCGATATGGAACAATACAGATCCTAGATTTGCATCATTCTTCGATGGGGAGATTGTATTCGTCGTGAAATCAGGTGATTTATGTTGTTTGTGTTATGATTTCACAAGAAAGAGTTGGAGGAAATTAAAACTCAAGGGGCCTCCTAAGGAAAACGACATCAAAGGCATTTATAGTTATGTTGAAAGTCTTGTTCCCTTGGGGTAATTTTGTTCAAACTGGAAGGTATTCGTGAGTGCTTGTATGTCAAATATCTTGTTGATAAACTTTCAAGAACTGTTTTATTTTACGATAAGATTTGGTTCGCGCAAGTTCATTCATGTAGTAATGCTATGACAAGACAAAGTTGCGGCATAAGAGATTACATTCTAAATATATTGCAAGTCTTTGAAGTGAAGAACTAAACTCACTGTTATTGAATGTAGAAAGTCGTTCCCTTTGGATAATTTTGCAATATACTGGATGGCATTTTTAGTATTGTTTGTTCTGTTTTATTATATCTTTACGCATTTTGAGTATCAGTAGTGTTAGGGCTTAAGTGAGAAGCCTTTAACAACATACACAAATATTTTTATGCAAGTGTAAATCAAGTGCAAATAATTGAAAAAACAATGCTACTTTTGGGAGTACACCTTTTCTTTATAAAGGAAATTGGATTGTACACAACACCATCAAGCTTTCTTTTATTCAATACATTATACACATACCCGCTGATTGTTGTTTAAATTGTGTTCGCCCAATCAATTAATTAGTATTCCAATACAAATATATGCAAATATTTAGTTTGAGCACTTGTATGTTCTTTTCCCTTGTTATGTTTTATTTACGCACCCAAAACTCGATGTTGTGGTGGATGGTGCAAATGTCAGTCTTATCACTCGACAAATTTTTAATCTCTCTCAGCTCAGATAGACGAGTAAGAACTACTGTGGTTACTTTACTGGCTTACTGCGTCTTTCTTAAGCTGGAAATTAGATCATCTAAACCTTTGTGGATGCTGGTGGGAATAACATATATCTTGTGTAACTAGTCGAAGTACGCGCAAGCTGGTCCGGACACCACAATTATCTCAACGACCTTCAATTCTTTGTTGGTGAGAGAAATGTCGATTTTTAACATTAATTCTAGTGGTCTGAAGTTCAATTTTGTACTGTAAGCTTGGTTTTTCGCACATTCTGTGGATTTATGTTCACGCACCTTGGCTCCTGTGATGACAATTTTCTCAGAAACAAAAATAAGCAGCACCATACAGGCAGTATATATCTCATCTTTAACCGGAAATACATATATGAATTCATGTGCAGAATGGTAAAGCACCTACATAACATGTAGAATTAGTCCATTAACAGGCAGGTATATAACCTCTGCTGTTATGTCAAATACCTCTGCACATACATTGTGCACTCAAGGTCAGATTATTGTATACACTCTGCTCCAAGTTTAACTTGTTTGTTTCTTTTCTATGATTTGGATAGCAACCCTATGGACAAAAATTATCCTTCTATTAAGAATATGGTCACTTGCAATAGAGTTCCTCGTATGCATCTAAATTCAAATCAATAGTCCCTTTGTAATTTAAAACGAAACACCCAGTGAACCATAACAGCAAACTTTTGAGATCAACAGGGTTTAATACAGAGGCGATGCACAGAGAATGTGTTCATACCAGCCATACAGATTCAGATGGTATTCAAAATATTGCATTGTATTGTGGAATGCATCTCATGAGTCAATGTACTGTTATGAGTTGATAGAGGTGAGGGGTAAATTAGAGGTCATCTATTACAGAGAATGGGTGATTGGATACTTGGACTTGTGGATTTTAGAGCAGACTCCAAAAAGAAAATGGGAGAGACATATAATTGGCGTCCCCTTAACATGGAACAATATATTATGATTGCAATCAGTGGCAGTTCTGTTACTCAATTGTATGTTTATGTCAATTTCTGTTTGGGCTTTGAACATGACGCAGTCGAGATACTTTGCATCTGTTTGCCCATATTTTTCATAATGTAGCATTAATTTGGAGTTGGTTACTCAGAGGTCACTCGACTAATAGAAATTGAGCAAAAGAAAGTCGCTCTGTTTTTGTCATCTAAGAAGCAAAAGTTACTTTTCTGACATCAAAACTAGATTGGTTCCATAAGTTAGTCATAAGCTAATTAACTGTATTAATTAGGCAGAGAAGCAATTCTGAAATCTGCAATGCATCTTACAATATTCCTTCTGCACGGGAGCAGGAGTTCATTACACTGTGGAGCAAAACAAAGATGGAAAAGCCTCTGCCTCCCTTTTTCGGGATATGCTTTTTAAATCATCTTGGCACTAAACAATTCTTAGAAAATGACTCATACCATCACACTATTCTATAAACAGAGGAACCAATGAAATGACTCCATGATTTTTTCCGATGCTGGCAAAGTCAACAGAGACACCAAAAGTGGGTGAAGAGTATGAAATGAAATTTCAAATGGTGGCCGTCAATCTGAGGATGTCGAATGGCTACCCTCACAACACCACCCTGTCAATCTGAAGATGTCGAATGGCAAGTCAAAAATGTCGTACTTCCTCCATCTAAATTGACATTGCTGTCATGGCAATTCCATTAGCAGCTCCACGTTGTCTCGCTGGTCCTGAGGTTATGAATCATTTAATTGTAAACTGACACGTTTTACTGCTCCATGATTATGAAGCTTGAGAGAATAAGGAAGAAGGAAAGCAGAAGATATTATTTGATCATTGAAAGTCACGTTTTACAAATTGATGTATGCTACATATATACAGAAATGTTCAGCTAAAAAACTATCAGTTCCTACTAACTAACTAACTCATTAACAGCTGTCACCTAACTGGTTAATAACTAATTAAGTGACGCATACACTATATTCAACACCCTCCCTCAACCTACGAGGCATGAAAATGTCCTTAAGGCCTAGTTTGGATATCAGATAGGAATGTTGGGAATTAAGCAACCCCTTTGTGAGTATATCTGCTGGCTGTTCTGCAAAAGCCAAATAAACTGTATTGATCAAATCCCAGCTGAATTTTTTCACAAATAAAGTAACAGTCAATATTGATATGTTTGGTACGCTTATGAAAGACTGGGTTAGAAGCTATCTGAATGGCCGAATTGCTATCACACAACACATCTACAGGCAATTGAATAGACAGACCCAATTCTTTAAACAAACCAATCAGCCAAACGACTTCAGCAACTGTTGAAGCAAGGCTCCTATACTCTGCCTCTGCTGAGCTTCTAGAGATTGTAGGTTGTTTCTTCGACTTCCATGATACAAGTGAATTGCCAAACTTTATTGTTGAGAGGATTCCATTCAACTTTCTTCAGATAGACAAATAATATTTACTCGAACCAATGAGAGCTGTTCAGTGTGCACAGATATTGGCATAAATTGGGGCTTGATTGAAATGTCTCTGCTCGACTCAAGGCAGAAACTCACCCCCAAAATATAACTATCTAGCTGATATGACTGACCCATAGTGACAAAAATTCTCCTCATCTCGACTGCTACTAAGAATATGGTCACCTGCAATAGAGTTCCTCATATGCATCTCAGTTCAAAACGATACTCCCTTTGTAATTTAAAACGAAACACCCAGTAAACCAATGGCCAGAAAGTTGAACCATAACAACAATCTTTCAAGATCAACATGATTTAATAAACGGATCTGCAAGAGAAAATTGTAATTGCAAATTAAAGGAAACTGTAAAGTGATCCATATATAGAGAATGTCTTCATACCATCCATACAGATTCAATAAAATCTACATAAATCACTAATTACTAATCGAGATTATGAACTCAAAAGGCCTCCCACTTTAAACTTGAAAACAGAGTATTGCACAATAAGGTTTGAAGTTATAATAAACTGACCACAGAATGAACAAGATTAGTGATTGATTTAGTAGTAATTTTCCGTCAATAACAAGCCAAATAAGAATGATCGAGTTCTACATAGTCTTATGTAAATTAATGAATCCTTTAAATTAACTACAACTCAGAATATTACATATCCTCATAATTATTGTGCAATAGGATTGCAAGTCCTGGAATGTTCTCAAAATCACAAAAAACTCTGAATTCCGACATAGAAATCATTCCTATGACAAGTAAAAAATTACTCAAAGAGAGTCATGTTTTCCATCATATATTACAATTTTGACAATATAAGCTTTGTTTCAACTAAACAAACGACAAAGTGCATACAAAACAAACTAACGCCTCTACATTACTAGTCTTTCTATATAACTATGAATCCCTTCGATATTGGTCTTCTTAGGAAGACCTGAGATTCCTAACTCTCTCCAAATATTTGTATTGACATCATAACACGAACATAAAGCACCTGAGTTTGAGTTAACCACAAATGCAATCTCTCCATCACGGGACATGCAGGATGATATAGGTCCAAACACTACGTCATTCCATATTGAAGGAAATCGAATCATAAGTCTCTACCATTCTTTTTCTAGAGTTCGCTTGAAAATCCACAAGTCAAAGAATCCACCTACTCCCCTATAATCTATAACACCTAATTTACCATTCACCTCTATCAACTCGTAAGTAACCACCCAGTGAAATGCATTCCACAATGCAATGATTTCAAAATTTTCAGATTTAACATCAATTGCAGCTATAACATGCTCCTGATTGCAACAGGGATATTTCCATGTTCCTTTTGCTCAGCCGTGTAAAAAGCATTTATTTCATGGAGAAAGAACTTTGTTCCACCGGAACGGGTCATAGAACGGCAACTATGGATATCCACAAAATCTGACTTAGATACAATTGAATTACTTAGTCGGAAAACGCACTTGAAATGCATTAACGACTTAGCAGGAAGCAATGAGAAAATTTCAAATATTATTTCTTGAGGAATTGACGCTTCTCTTTCTCCAAAATTCATCTTGTATCTTGTTGTTGGATGTTGAATTTCTTGAGGAATTGAGGCTAGCGGCTAAAGCTTGTTTGAAAACCCTAAACCCTCAAGTTTTGCGTTTGCAATATATGTTATATTATATTTATTTAAATGAAAAATATATATATGTTCTTATAATTTTAGTAGGCGTTTGGTCATGCGATACCATATCACGATATGGAATCGTGAGATGAAATCAGCGTTTGGACATGCGATTTTATGCTGATTCCATATCATGAAATGTGATTCCATATTCTCCAAAAATCATGATATGGGAATTCCATATCATGATTTGAGATATTTTTAATACAAAAATTGATCCACAAATTTATATTTTGTTAAAACAACCTCACATTTATATCTACTAACAATTTATTTCTTATGTAAATAAAATTTATAATCACATTATTACTTTTTAAAATTTACTTTTCAACATTCACTTGAAACAATTAACTGGCATGTTAAAATAGTTGTCGAGGCAATTAGCAAGATGGCACCAGCATTTATACAACCAAAAAATATGACAGGTGTACATTCCAAAATTCGACATAATACTCGATTTTGGCCTTGGTTTAAGGTAAAATTTCAAACACATTAATAATTTTATTTTATGGCCTTAATAAGTGCACATTTATATTTTATGTGTAAGTTATTAGTATTTAGTTACATACTCACTAACGACTTTGTTTAAAGAGATAATATTTATTTTATGACTTTGCATTGTCTTGGAAGCACTATTTTATTACACTTACAAACATTATTTTTATGAAGTGCATTCTATAATGCTTCCAATTTATTTTATGTTCACTAAACTAATATTGATGTATTTTTATTTGGTAGGATTGTGTTGGTGCGATTGATGGAACATATATAAAAGGGGAGGTTCCTAAAGCGGTGCAAAAAGCATACATAATTGCAAAGGAAGAACATCACAAAATGTCTTATGTGCTTGTGATTTTGATATGCGATTTACCTTTGTTGTTGCTGGTTGGGAAGGTACTACACATGACACTAAAGTACTTGAGAAATGCAAATTCAACGTGAGGAAATTGTCTGTACTATGTGGGAGGATTATATTAAAGACTAGTACACTAAAATTTATGTTCAATTTTTTTTTATTAAAGTTTGATGAATTAAAGTTAGATGAAACAGTTACTTAAGTGGAGAACAAATAACTTTGTAATAATTTATTATGCGATTTTATAAATTTTTTGTTTATTTGGTAAGATTGAATAAACAATTGGGGCTATTTTAATAGTTTTACAACTTATGCGATTCTTATGTTTATGAGAAAATATACAACACAAAAATTTCATATCGCATGTCCAAACAAAACTTTAATTCCATCTCATAATTTCATATTATGATATCATGATTTCATATCATGATACCATATCGCATGGCCAAACGGGCCCTTAGTATACTTGTGTTGAAGGATTTAAAAGTAAAATTTTAGACAATTTTAAAGTACTGTATTAAATATTAGGAGTCCTAATTTCATAATATAGTTCAATTTCCTAATTTTAAAAAATTTAAATTATAATTTTCTGGCTAATATTAAATTTATTTTTTAAGGAATAAAAAAAGTCAATCAATTTTTTTTATACAATTTTTTGGAGCAAACATAGTATGCCACGTCATTTGGAAAACGGAAACTTTGTTGCAGGCAACATATAATTATACTATTTTTAATGGATGACTCATGTATTTGGGTATTTAATCCCTCTGGTAGTAAATAGTAGAGTAACAACTATTATGAAATAATAATAAGTAACAACCATTCAAATAAAGTGTAAAGTAGAGTCTTTTAATAAAGAGCAAAAAATTCAAATAACATTTCTAAAGGTCATGTTTATGTGCTTTTAATATAATATAAATTATTTTATCCAGAAAAAAGGGTCTAATATACCCCTCAACATTGTTATTTAAAGCTGACATACTCCTCGTTATGAAAATGACTCATATATACCCTTATTATTATACAAATGACTCACATATACCCTTTTCCTTTAACAGAAGTGAAAATATTAATTTTAATTTATGAATTATTTTTAAAAAAAAGTATAATCCATATTGGGTTATATTTGATTTTCATCACATGTATTTTTTTTTTACTTTTTTTGTTTTAACGACTAATTTAGATTTATTATTTGATGGTCAAATTTATTTATGTTTCACTAATTTTCTTGTAAAATTTATTATAGATGCCCGATTTAGTTTGTACAAATACAAAACTAAATTCCAATATAGCTGCAAAAAAAAATAGTTTTAAATTTTTTCTTTACACTAAAGAATGAAAGAATAAGAAACTCAATTAATGATAATCAAATAAGAATTTTTGATGTATGATGCCCAAACTATTTTAAAAATGAGAACGTTGAGTATTGACATTCCATCATCAGTCCTTATTTCTTTTATGCAAGTGTTGAACTGAGTGTGAAGAAATATTTGAGTACTCAGTTGTGTGCTTATGTCAATTTCAGTTTTGAAAGTATACACACTCGTGATGGTCGTAGTAGTAATTGCAAACCTTACTAATTTAGAGAAAGTTCATTCAACAACTGTTCGAAGCAGCTCCCTACCACCCTCGTTCTTTCTTCCTCCCTTTCACCTTACTAATCGGATTTTTTTGGGGGTGTGGGGGGTCGAGGGTAGGGGTGAAAAAAATAAAATTTAAAAGTTAAAAATATTTTTTAAAAATAAACATATTTTTTTTTTGGGGATGATCGTGGTTGGGAAAGGGGGCTACTTTGAGGGTAGGGACAAAAAAAAATTATTTTTTCAACAAAAAAAATTATTTTTTCAACAAAAAAAATTGTAATTTTAACTTAGAAGAGAGTTTTGGAAAAGGTTTCTCTTAAATTTTGAAGGGAAGTCATTTTCCTTAAATTTGAGAAAAATGAGTTGATTTGAAAGACATTTTCCAAAACATTTAATTCAACCAAACATGAGAAAATTGGATTGGAAAAGGTTTCCCTTCATACCAAACACACCCACGATATTCTCTTGTCAACACTTCAGTTTGTGTATGGCTATGCAGCATCGAACCTGTACTCTAATGGAAAGTCTTGGTTTCTACAATTAAAATAATAAAAAAAAGATTGTGTTTAGGGTTTTAAAAAATAATAATTTAAATTCCTTTGCAATAATAATGTTTTTACGATTTTAAACAAAACCAAAAGTTCAATTTTTAGGCAGTCCTAGTTGTCATGTACTACAAAGAAATAGAGTCTTACCAGGAAACAGAGAGGCAAAGAGAACATCAATAATAAGAGGCAAAAAGAATATAAACTTTAGCCGTCAGCCTTCAACATTATGAATTCTGCCTGCAAAATAGTATCAATTCCTCAAGAAATAATGTTTGAAATATTCTCATGGCTTCCTTCTAGTTCGTTAATGCGTTTCAAGTGCGTTTCCAGATTCTGTAATTCAATGGTATCCGAATCAGCTTTTTTGGATATCCATAAATGTCATTCTGGTGGGAGAAAATTTCTTTTGCACAGAAAAGGAGTTTATTACACTGCAGAGGAAAAGAAAGATGGAAAAGCCTCTGCCTCCGTTCTTCAAGTTGACAGATTTAATAATCTTTACAACTGTAACCCTGCATATTCTCGTTTGAATTGTGTTAATGATTTGTTTTGTGGTTGGGAACCATCATATATGCAACCTGCTGCAATTTTCAATCCCAGCACAAAATATGTAAGATTTCTGCCCAACCCAAATGAAGGTAAATGCATGAACACATTTTCATTATGTTTTGAGCCGGAAGAAAACAAGTACAAAGTTCTCCGAACAACATAGCATCCTCGACGAAGTCACACAAAATACTGGGTTTTCACTTTAGGCATAGACAAAACATGGAGAGACACTCAGAACATTTTCCCTTGTATTCCGTATGGCATGCCAAGTGTTTGCATTAGTGGAGTCATCTATCAATTTGTTATGGCCGATAACATATCTATTGTTGCATTTGATGTTAAATCTGAAAAAATCGAAATTATTGCGTTGTGGAATGCAATTGAGTTCGTGTACACCATCTCAGAATCTTTGGTGTATATGTTATTATCGAGTTGATAGAGGTTAAGGGTAATTAGGGGTCATAAATTACAGAAAATGGGTAAGTGGATACTTTGACTTATGGATTTTAGAGAAGACTCCAAAAAGAGAATGGGAGAGACATATAATTAGCGTTCCCTCGATATGGAACACTACAGAGCATAGATTTGCATCATTCTTCATGGCCCGTGATGGAGAGATTGTATTCGTTGTGAACTTAAAGTCGGGTGATTTATGTTGTTTGTGTTATGATGTCTCAAGAAAGAGTTGGAGGGAATTAAAAATCAAGGGGATTCCTAAGAAAAATGACATCAAAGGCATTTATATTTATGTTGAAAGTCTCGTTCCCTTTGGGTAATTTTGTTCAAACTGGAAGGTATTCGTGAGTGCTTGTATGTCAAATATCTTGTTGATAACCTTTCAGGTACTGTTTTATTTTACGATAATATTTTGTTCACGCAAGTTCATCCATGTAGTAATGCTATGACAAGACAAAGTTGTTGCGGCATAACAAATTACATATTAAATATATTCTAAGTCTTTGAAGTGAAGAACTAAACTCATTGTTATCGAATGTAGAAAGTGTCGTTCCCTTTTGATAATTTTGCAATATTCTGGATGGCATTTTTAGTACTGTTGTTCTGTTTTATTATCATATTGGTATATTCTAGGTGTTTTGATGATCCTCACAAATGCAGGGACCCGGTCCCTGGCAGAGTGCTCTCATCCAGATTCAAAATGGGGTACAGCTGTAAAGTTGTCTTGTCAGGTTGGTTGGTGAAAAGTGCAGCGTACTTCACCAATAGAAATGGCGGACAAGGTTGTTTGTTTCAATGGCTCACAAATGCAAGGACCCGATCCCTGGCAGTGTTCTCTCGTCCAAATTTATAATGGTGTACAGCTGTAAAGTTGTCCTGTCAGTGGATTGGTGAAGTCATCAGCGTACTTCACCGATAGAAACGGTCGAGGTTGTTTTTCCAATGGACAGTAATTCTTTTTGGTTGATATAATCAAAATGACAAACAACAAGAAGATTCATTCATTCAAAAAGAGAGAGAGCTAGCAAGTCTTTTCAAGAACTCACAAAGAAAACACTGCAAGGAACCTGGTCCCGAAAATACTGCGTATGTGAAAAGTCAAATGACAGTTGTCTAAAAGCTGTCACATATGACATGGTTGGTGCACAACTTTTCAGAACAACAGGCTCTCAGCCAATGGTTTCGTCCCAAGAAGTTTGTGTCCTTTGATATAGTCTCTTCTCCAAAACACAAACTCAAGATTTGGCAAACAAAAATTCATAAGCTTAAAAGGAGAAGGCCATCTTCAAGGAAGAACTCAAGCACAACAGAACACATACAACAAGGGACCTGATAGATCAAAGAAGAGCAATATTTATCCGCTGGTGTTTTTGAAGCTTGTAATGTGCTAAACTTGTAGGATTCGTTTCACTCTTGTTAGAAACGTTTTAGATCTTTGTGTGAGTTATTGTAAGAACATTGTTAGAGTTAACTTTGTGTCTTACGGTTAAAGTGTATATTAATCAGTGAGGGTTAGTATAGTAAGCAATGGATGCATTACTTAGGCTCAGTAAGTAATAGTCGTATTACTTAGCGTGAGATCAAGAGTTTAATCTCAGTGTTGTGGTTGTAATCTGTGTTTCACTTTTGCTTGAGAAGATTAGTGAAAATAGTTGAAAATCCTGTGTGACAGGTCGTGGTTTTACTCCCTTGAGCAAGGAGGTTTCCACGTAAAACTCTTGTGCCTGTTTTACGTTGTACTATTTATTTTCTGCACTTTTATTCTATCGGGGGATCTAGTCCTGTGATCACTGGTGGACGCATACATTCCAACAATTGATATCAGAGCCTGACTTCTCTATCTGGTTAACACCAAGAGAAAGAAGATCCTGAAGGAATGACTGCTCCACCCAATATTGAAGAAGGTCAGTCCACAACTCGTCCACCTGAATTCAACGGCAAATACTATGGATGGTGGAAGACCAGAATGCACGATTATATTATGGCGGAAGACAGCGAGTTGTGGGATGTGGTGCTTGATGGTCCTTACGTTCCTACCAAGGACATGAAGGAAGGAGATCTAACTTGGGAGGTTCCCAAAACTAGAAGGGAATATGATGAAGCAGACAGAAAGAAAATCGAGAAAAATTATAAAGCCAAGAAGTTGTTGGTATGAGGAATAAGAGCAGACAAATACAACAGGATTTCGGCCTATGAAACGACCAAGGAAATATGGGACTGCTTGAAGACAGCCCATGAAGGAACAACTCAAGTTAAAGAATCAAAGGTGGCCATGCTGACTACTCAGTATGAAAATTTTACCATGAATGAAGGTGAAGCTATTCATGAAATGCACTCTAGATTCACCTCCATCACCAACGAACTTCGATGCCTTGGTGAGCCCATTCATCCAAGTAAAAAACTTCAAAAAATCTTAAGAGTTCTTCCAAAATCCTGGGAAAGAAAAGTCTATGCTATCACTGAAGCTAGAAATCTGAAGACCCTCACAATCGATGAACTTATTGGAAATCTGCAGACCTATGAGCTGAATAGACAGCAAGAGTCATGCAAGAGAGATGGAAAGAAAGAAAAGTACGTGGCTCTGAAAGCCTCTCCAAGTGACATATCTGAAGATGAGGAGGAGATGTCTTACTTGACTAAAAGGTTTCAAAAGATAGTCAAGAAACACGGCGAGTTCCAAAGAAAGGGAAACTCCAGCAGGACAGCTAATGCGAATGATCTTTGCCATAAATGTGGAAGGCCAGGACATTTCATGAGAGACTGTTCGAATAATAAGCAAGAATACAGAGATTATACAAGAGGAGACAAGGATAAGCGCAGGGACCAGGTCCCTGACTATGCTGGGCGAAAGGCCAATATTGATCAAGTGGTGAAGAAGGCCTTTGCTGTATGGGGAAATCCTTCCAGCAACTCTGAGGAGTTCGAACATCATGAAGATGTGTCTATGATGGCTGTCAAGAATGAGGAAAATGTCTCCAACTCAATATTTTCATTGATGGCTAAATCTGATGATGAAGATGACAAGGATGAGGTAACTCTCTTCGATCTTAAAAGTGATTTAGATACCTTGTCAATTAGAAGATTGAGAAAACTTGCTGCTGTTTAGATTAACTCCGTGATGAGTTAACAACTGAAAAATTGCTTTTGAGTGAAAATTTGAACCTCTGTGAAGATGAAAAAACCACCCTTACTTCACAGCTTTATGAAATGAACGTTAGGCTGAGCATTCTCGAAACTGAGAATCATCAACTTGAGGAGGGACCTGGTACCTCTGAGAGTGGAAAGAGAAAACTCAGTAGTTTTGAACTTGATCTAGAGGAAAGCCTAAAAATTTCTGAGTCCAAACTAGTCGCTGCTCTTGAGAGAAACTCACAGCTAGTAAAGGACCTAAGCCAAGTCAAAGAAGAGTTAAGTTACTCCTTGAAATTGACTGATTCTTCTAAGATTCTTTCCACCTTGGCAAAACAGAAATTTAACAGTGGGAAAGGCTTGGGGTGTCGAAATATAGAACCTCCCTATAATCCCCATAGCAAGTACGTGTCTCTATCCGATAACTTGTTATGCACCCACTGTGGAAGAAATGGCCACCTGAAGAGAAATTGTGAATCCTTGAAAAAGACTAAAGAAAATCAAGTAATGTTTTGTAAAGTTGACAGAAAGAAGGTACCTGGTCCCAGATACCGGTTCAGTAAGAATAATTTGCCACCATGGACGGGAAGGTTTCTCATTAAGCCTCTTGATATTTTTTAGGAACTCCATCTCAAGTGGGTTCCCAAGGCTAACAAGTGATATGGTATGCAAGGGAGAGGAAGTAGTAACAGTCAGTGTTGGTTCATGAATAGAGGATGTTCAAAGCACGTGATTGGGAAAATTGAAAACTTCCTCTCTCTCAAGGCACTTCAAGGTGGAGGTGTCTCATTTGGCGATAAAAAAAAGGGTATACTCTTTGTGTAGGCACGGTTGGGAAGTCTGTAGAACACACCATTAAGGATATGTACTATGTCAATGGTTGAAGTACAATCCTTCAAGTGTTCCACAGATTTGTGATGAACGAAATGAAGCTAAGCTCTTATCAGATAAATGTGTTGTCACAAACTTTCTCTCTCGGGTGATGATCCTAACAGAAAAGAGATGCAAGAACATGTATGTTGCTGATCTGAACACTGCTCGTAGTAACAGTCTCACTTGCCTTTGTGGTCAAGGTGAGAATACTGATCAATGACTCAGGAGACTCGGCTATGTGAGGGCTCCTCTGCTGAACAAACTTGTGTCAAGGGACCTGGTCCGTGGTCTGTCCAGAATAAAATTTGCAGATGACAAAGTTTGTGATGCTTGTGCCAAAGAGAAGCAGATCAGACCATCCTTCAAGTGGAATAAGCAGGCTGTTAATCTTCCAAAGAACTTTCGGGCTGAAGTGGTGAATACTACATGTTCTGTGACCTAAAGGATGATATTGGGAAGTTTGATCCCAATAATGATGAAAGAGTATTTATGCAATATTCTTCCTCCAGCAAGGCTTATCCAGTGTATAAAATGTGTGCATTGAAAAAGATGTTTATGTGATTTTTGATGAGTCTGGAAGAATTGACAAGTAAGTTGCAAAAAAAAGAAGATTCAGAGATGGAAGAGCTGCTCCAGATTCAGAGAGATGGTCTAAACAGTGAGCTTGCTGCAGAATATTCTCTTCATGACTCCAGCAATCCCTAAGAAGCTGATGCAGGTGATGAACCTGGTGAGGGACCTGGTCCGATAGATAATGCTGAACAAAGATGATGCAGTTCAAACTGATAATGTGAATTCTGAAGGTTAGAATGAAGAACCTGATTAAGCTCAGTTTGAAAGAAGCAAAGTATGACACTCGGTTCCCCAACAAGCTGATAGGTTGTCCAAGTTCCTCTTCAACAATGGCTTCAAAAGAATTTTGCAAAATGGAAGATCAAGTGGCTGACATCTTCACCATAGCCCTAAGCAAGGAGCAGTTTGTCAAGAACATGTATACACTCATAGTGACTTAGCTGAAGGGAAGAAGATAGCACAGCGTGATCAGGGCAATTGATTTCTGAACAAAGACAGGGACCTGGTACCAGCCTAGAAAAGTTGCTGAAGAAGTTTCATATTATGGATGCCAAGACAATTCATACTCTCATGGGCACTAACTTAAAGTTGGATGCTGATGAACCTGGTTCAGAGATTCCATTCTTGAACAAAGGAATCACATTTGAAGGCTGCTAAGAAAATCTTAAGACATTTGAAGAAGACAGGGGACCTGGTTCTATTCTGTCCATCAAGAGAATCTTTTGATTTGGAGAAATATGGTGATGCTGATTATGCTGGGTATCAAGTTGATAGAAAGAGTATCTCAGTAATGGCTTATGTTCTAGGTTGATCTCTTACTCATGGGAACCAAAAGGCAAGATTCAGTTGCCCTTTCAATAACTGAGGCAGAGTATTTAGCAGGTGAAGCTTGATGTGATCAACTCTTGTGGATCAAGAAACAACTTGAAGCTCTTAGAAGACCTGGCTGAGATAATCAAACTGAAGTTGGGAATGCTGAAAACTGATCGAATGGATCTTGCCTGAAGCAATCAACCCTCTCATGACTATGCAAAGGGAGCATGTATCCTTATTTTTCAGTTATGTATGTTTTAGCAAGTTCAGTCTCATACCTTTTGTAGGTATACACACATGGAAAAAGGGCTGAAGGAAAAGGACGGTCAGGACAGATCTAGGCAATCACATTCAAACTATAGAGAGGGACCCGGTCCGTTCTCGAAGGTTAGCACTCTTAACATTGTATTTTGAATTATGCATGAGAACCGTTGCAATTACCACATTTCTGTCATTCAGGTATCTGACCGTTGTCCCATCATTTGAATACCAAAATGACACTTCATTTCACACAATACACCTTTCACTTCCTTTATACTCCATATTTCTTTCCATCTCCCCAGAAAATTTAAATCCCCTTCCAAAAATTAGAGTTTTTCAAAACCCTCTTTTCTCCTCTTTCAAGAACACTTTGAATGTTTAAACCCTTTGTTCCTACTGGAGAATTTTCGGATGGAGAAATTTTGAGTGTGAAGAGGGACCAGGTCTGACAATCAAAAAGAAGAAGGTGGAAAAGATGATATTTAGAGAGGAAGAGGGTGATATTCTGAAAACTCAAAGTATTCTGAATAGAAGGGTGTCTGACCTTGAATTTTTTTTTGAAATGGTTCCCCAATTATTGATCTATTCATCTCGGAGTCCTTGAGTAAGTTTGATTTTACCAATCTTTATGGCATGAGAAACTCAGGCTTGCGTTAGAAGCTATGACAGTTGCTCTTGCTAACAAGGATATTGAAATGGGTTGCCTGAAGGCTCAGCTTCTGAAACAGCACTATCAGAGGGACCAGGTTGGAAAAAAAAACTGGCAGCCCTGAAGATTCAACATGAAGCCTGGGCTACAAAGAATGTGAACTTCAGGAGAGGCTTCTGAAAGAACCATGCTTAGGGATATGATCCACTAATCCTATTCTTTTAATCCCTTATTCCTAGGTCATCCCCTCTCTCCTTAAATTCTTATGTCAGTCCTCATTCTTTTTTTTTCTTTCTATCGAAACTGATTGGGTATTGTCCTGGTTCTCATTCGTAATGATATTTGCAATGCTTTGATTGCTGATCTTTTATTTATGGATGAAAAATGTCTTGGTTCTACTGACTTGTCTCATTACTTTATGCATTTTTACTCATGCTCAGTGTTGCCCAAGTGACCATGAATTTGCTTGAACTGCATTTCTTGCAACTGGTTTACTACTTTAACCCTTTTTTTATGATGTCAAAAGGGAGAAATTGTTAAGGTATGAGATTAATGATTTAGCTACTTGAAGAAGACATGGTCATGCCGATAGGGGGAATTAATGTTGCTGATAAGGGGAAGAAGTGCTGAACAAGTTTGTCATCATCAAAAAGGGGGAAAAATACTATTTTGTTGATCATGAGAAGTTTTGATGATTTGAAAAACTTGGGACCAATCCAGTTTCCTGAAGAGGCTTGTTGATAGGGGGAACTGGTGAAAGGGGGAAGAAGGTGAATAAGTCTGTTATCATCAAAAAAGGGGAAAATGTTATTTTGGAGCTGATGTTAAGTTTTGATGATTTAACTAACTTAGAGATCTAACACGGGACCAGATCCTTGTTATTGGGACTGATGACAGGGTCAATGAATGAATAAACTCAGTGTGAGGAATATTTGTGTGTCATCATAAAAAGGGGGAAAATGTTATATTCTAGGTGTTTTGATGAACCTCACAAATGCAGGGACCCGGTCCCTGGCAAAGTGCTCTCATCCAGATTCAAAATGGGTTACAGTTGTAAAGTTGTCTTGACAGGTTGGTTGGTGAAAAATGCAACGTACTTCACCAATAGGAAGCGCGGACAAGGTTATTTGTTTCAATGGCTCACAAATGCAGGGACCTGGTCCCTGGCAGAGTTCTCTCATCCAAATTTATAATGGTGTACAACTGTAAAGTTGTCCTGTCAGTGGGTTGGTGAAGTCGTCAACGTACTTCACCAATAGAAACGGACGAGGTTGTTTGTCCAATGGACAATAATTCTTTTTGGTTGATATAATCAAAATGACAAACAACAAGAAGATTCATTCATTCAAAAAGAGAGAGAGCTAGCAAGTCTTTTCAAGAAAACACTGCAAGGGACCTGGTCCCGAAAAGACTGCGTATGTGAAAAGTCAAATGACAGTTGTCTAAAAGCTGTCACATCTGACATTGTTGGTGCACAATTTTTCAGAACAGCAGGCTCTCAGCCAATGGTGTCGTCCCAAGGAGTTTGTGTCCTTTTGATATAGTCTCTTCTCCAAAACACAAACTCAAGCTTTGGCAAACAAAAATTCATAAGCTTAAAAGAAGAAGTCCATCTTCAAGGAAGAACTCAAGCACAACAGAACACATATAGCAAGGGACCTGATAGATCAAAGGAGAGCAATCTTTATCCGTTGGTGTTGTTGAAGCTTGTAATGTGCTAAACTTGTAGGATTTGTTTCACTCTTGTTAGAAACGTTTCAGATCTTTGTGTGAGTTATTGTAAGAACATTGTTAGAGTTAACTTTGTGTCTTACGGTTAAAGTCTATATTAATTAGTGAGGGTTAGTATAGTGGGTAATGGATGCATTGCTTAGGCTCAGTAAATAATAGGCGTATTACTTAGTGTGAGATTAAGAGTTTAATCTCAGTGTTGTGGTTGTAATCTGTGTTTCACTCTTGCTTGAGAAGATTAGTGAAAACAGTTGAAAATCCTGTGTGATAGGTCGTAGTTTTACTCCCTTGAGCAAGGAGGTTTCCACGTAAAACTGTTGTGCCTGTTTCGCGTTGTGCTATTTATTTTCTGCACTTTTATTTTGTTGGGGGACCTGGTCCAATGATCACTGGTGGACGCATACATTCCAACAGATATATCGTTACCTGGAAGGCATTTTGAGTATCACTAGTGTCAGGGCTTAAGTGAGAAGCCTTTCACAAAATACATAAATATTTTTATGCAAGTGTAAATAATTGAAAAACCAATGCTAATTTTGGGAGTACACCTTTCTTTATAAAGGAAATTGGATTGTACACTACACCGTCAATCTTTCTTTTATTCAATACATTATACACATTTCGTACATCCCCTGTTTGTATAGACGCTCATGGAAAAGTGAAGTGTTGAATCACTCGCGATTCTATTTCAAAATTGTGTGTTTATGTCAATTTGATTTTTTGGCTGTGAACATTACCAACTGTGTTGCATATCTATGTTTGCTTTTTTTCTTTCATGTGATATAGCATTAATTTGTATATACACCAGCTGTATATTGTTGTTCTCAAGTTTTAAACAACTCTGCTGAAATTATCAACTAAAATGAAAATTATAAGATGAAATCCAAACTAATCACAGCAATACGATACAACCTAAATTATAGAACTGAATTAAAATAGAAACAAACTAAGCTGTCAAACTTAAATGAGTCACCTATCACACAAGAAAACCATGTAAATCTAGTGAAGGATTTAAGTGTTGTTTGTTCTGTTCATGCACGACACTACATACTGGTCACGTCTCACTGGTATCAAGTCTAATTTGGACTGGCATCTACTTGGAGTACCACTGGCATGTTGAACAACATCATAACTTGCAGCACTAGTTTGTGGTACAACATAAGGCACAAGCTAAACTTTAACCACTAAATGACTCCACAATTGTTTCCGATGTTGGCAAAGTCAACAGAGAAACCTCTATTGGTTTTAAAGTTTTCCTCGTCTTTGTCAACACCATCGATGTGAGTCACCATCCTAACTAAAAAATGAACCAACATTCTCTGTCACGTTCATGGATTGGAACCTCTCCCTTCAAAAATATGTCTGAGTCAATGTAACGTTAAGTTTACTTTCATCATAGTTAGGAAATATGTTGCTAACTATGGGAGCATATGCAGACTCTTATCTGATTTGCGGAAGAAAAATTCATTCCACTGGTCTGAAGAAGCTGAGAAAACTTTTGAGCTTTTAAAAGGAACTATGTCCACCAGACCAGTCTTAGCACTACCAGATTATACACAAGTGCTTGAGGTTGAAACAACAAGGTTGACAGACTTATTGCATACTTCAGCAAAGTCTTAGCTCAGAAGCATAGAGACAAGTCTATTTATGAGAAAGAATTCATGGCGTTGTTGGAGGCACTACTTGCAATAAAGTCATTTTGTGGTAAAGACTGATCATAACAGTCTTAAATATCTGTTAGAACAAGAGTAACTGTTGTTGTTCAACAGAGGGGCCTGACAAAACTATTGGGGTTGGACTATGAGGAGATTATCTCAATCGTTCAAATGGCCTCTGATGAAACATATGGTATAGTGGATAGGTGTGATGTTTGCCAGAGAAGTAAAGATGAGAATGTGGCATATCCAGGACTTCTTTAGCCACTTCCCATTCCAAATCAAGTTTGGAGGGACATAAGTATGGTTTACCCAAATCCAAAGGGAAGGACACCATTTTAGTGGTGGTGGATAGAATGAACAAATCTGCCCACTTCACTGCTATTCAAGTTGCAGACAATATTTTTGCAAGAGAATTTACGCTCCTCATTGTTCTACTGACACTATAGTCTCTGATAGGGACAAGGTGTTTTTGAGCAACTTCTGGCATGCCCTATTCAAGCTTAAAGGAACACAACTCCTATTTAGCTCAGCCTGATGGTCAGACTTTTCTTAGATGCATGACCAGCCATAGACCATCTCAATGGAAGCAGTGGTTGCACTATATATATGCAGATTGAAGCACTTTACGGATATTCACCTCCACAACTATCCATGGGCCTATTGCTGGATGGCTTCATTCCAGCTGCTTAGGATGCTGTGATGAAGAGGCAGCAAATGCAAGTATTTTAAGGGTTCCAACCAGGGGACATGGTTTACTTCTAAGGTACAACTGACCTCAAGTGCAAATTCAACAAGTCTTTCCACAGTCTCAGTAGCATCCAATTCCAACACAAATAGTTTTGAAAGGTTACATTTATCTTACAGATTGGAATCGTCCTCCAAAACCAACCTCAACTCATAATTCAAAAAGGCTTGGTCGGAAAACCAAACCGACCTTGAGGCTTGAGAGTCTGTTTCTCATGATACGTCGGTTACTCTTTTGAATGAAAAAAGTTAAGATAGCAGATTACTGCAACTTTGGTCCATGATTTCCTCATGTTTCTTCTATCTTTTGATGAAAGACCATCATGAGTCTGTACAAAAATATTTTCAAACTCGGTAATTACAGATTTCGCAAATTATTTTGACTTGAATAAATTCAAGACTATTTTTGAATTGAATTCCCTCATATGTCGTTCAATTGAATGATCTAAAGATTCAAGTTGTGTTTGATTTCTATTGAGTTTTGGGCTAAATAGATTCAAGTTTAGCAACCAGAGAAGACTCCAAAAAGAGAATGGGAGAGACATATAATTGGCCTTCCCTCGATATGGAACACTCCAGAGCCTAGATTTGCATCATTCTTCATGGCTCGTGATGGGGAGATTGTATTCGTTGTGAACTTAAAGTCAGGTGATTTATGTTGTTTGTGTTATGATGTCACAAGAAAGAGTTGGAGAGAATTAAAAATCAAGGGGCTTCTTAAGGAAAACGACATCAAAGGCATTTATAGTTATGTTGAAAGTCTCATTCCCTTTGGGTAATTTTGTTCAAACGGGAAGGTATTCGTGAGTGCTTGTATGTCAAATATCTTGTTGATAACCTTTCAAGAACTGTTTTATTTTACAATGAAATTTTGTTCACGCAAATTCATCCATGTAGTAATGCTATGACAAGACAAAGTTGCAGCATAACATATTACATTCTAAATATATTGCAAGTCTTTGAAGTGAAGAATTAAACTCACTATTATCGAATGTAGAAAGTGTTGTTCCCTTTGGATAATTTTACAATATTCTGCATGGCTTTTTAAATATTGTTTGTTCTGTTTTATCATCAGATATGTTTACGTATTTTCAGTATCACTAGTTTCAGGGCTTAAGTGAGAAGCCTTTAACAACATGCACAAATATTTTTGTACAGGTGTAAATCAGGTGCAAATAATTGAAAAAACAACGCTACTTTTGGGAGTACACCTTTTCTTTATAAAGGAAATTGGATTGTAGTACACTACACCATCAAGCTTTCTTTATTCAATACATTATACACATGTCGTAGTAATGTGTTGTAGTACATCTGTTATAATCTAGGTATTTTGATGATTCTCAGAAATACAGGGACCCGGTCCCTGACAGAGTGCTCTCGTCCTGATTCACAATGAGGTACAACTGTAAAGTTGTATTGTCAGGTTGGTTGGTGAAAAGTGCAGCGTACTTCACCAATAGGAAGAGTGGGCGAGATTGTCTATTTCAGTGGCTCACAAATGCAGGGACCCGGTCCCTGGCAGAATTCTCTCATCCAGATTTATAATGGTGTACAACTGTAAAGTTATCCTGTCAGTGGGTTGGTGAAGTCGTCAGCGAACTTCACCAATAGAAACGGATGAGGTTGTTTGTCCAATGGACAATAATTCTTTTTGGTTGATATAATTAAAATGACAAAAAATAAGAAGATTCATTCATTCAAAAAGAGAAACAGAGTTAGCAAGTCTTCTCAAGAACTCACAAAGAACATTGCAAGGGACCTGGTCCCTGCAAGACTGCGAATGTGAAAAAAATGACAAGAGAGCTGTCAGAAAAGCTGCTACCTCTGATGTGGTAGGTGCACGTCTTTTTAAGAGAAGTGGGCTCTCAGCCAATGGGCTGTCTCAAGAAGTTTGTGTTCATTCAATATAATCTCTTAACACAAAACACAAACCAAGATTTGGCAAACAAAGATTTGAATTTTTAAAAATTCATAAGCTTACAAAGAAGAAGCCATCTTCAAGGAAGAACACTGCTCAACTCAACAAAGGGACCTGATAGAGTGCTGAAGAGTCTTTGTTGTATTTTGAGCTTTATGTCTTATGTGCTTACATTGTAAATCTACTCCTAAGTTATAAAGGATAGTAGATCAGTTGTTTGTCTAAGTCTTTAGGTTGAGTCGTATTAACTAGAGTTAGTTAGTCGAATCATCTTTGTCTGAGTTAAGCTTTTTACATCATTGTTTTGATGTTCTCTTGGGTAGAGTTGCCTAGGAGTGTCAACTAGAGTTAGTTGATGTGTGGTGCAGCAGAGTTGCTGCTCGTTTATGCTCTTGTCTTGGAGATCGGAGTTGGTGGCTAGAGTTAGCCTTATGGGGTTCTTAAAGTCTAGATCAACTAGAGTTACTTGGTTTAGTGGGAAATAAGATTATTGCTTAGGCTCAGTAAGTAATAAGAGTATTACTTAGTATGGAATTAGGGTGTTAATCTCATTGTTGTGGTTGTAATCTGTGTTTCACTTTTGCTTGGAGTTTTAGTGAAAACAGTTGAAAAATCCAATGTGACAGGTCGTGGTTTTACTCCCTTGAGCAAGGAGGTTTCCACGTAAAACTCTTGTGCCTGTTTTACATTGTGCTATTTACTTTCTGCACATTAATTCTTTCGAGAGACCTGGTCCTGTGATCACTGGTGGACGCGTACATTTCAACAATTGGTATCAGAGCTTGGGCTCTCTATCTGGTTAATACTAAGAGAGAGATTCCTGCAAAGAATGGCGACTCCACCAAACTTGCAAAGAAGTCAGTCCCCCACAAGACCACCTCTTTTTGATGGTCAGTTCTATAGATGGTAGAAGATTCGAATGAGTGACTATCTCATGGCTGAGGACATTAAGGTGTGGAACATTATTTGTGAAGGTCCTTATATGCCAACTATGGAGGTTAAAGATGGAGAGGTCACAAGAGTCATTCGCAAAACTCAACAACAATATAATGACTCTGACAAAAGATTAGTCGAGAAAAAACACAAATCTAGGAAGCTACTAATGTGTGGCATTAGTATAAATGAATACAATCTGATGTCATCTTCTGAATCAGCCAAGGAAATATGGGATCGGTTGAGAACAACATATGAGGATACTGAGGAAATAAACAAATCTAAGCTAGATCTCTTTACTACTCAGTTTGAAAGTTTCACCATAAAAGAAGGTGAATCTATTAATGAAATGTGTATCAGATTCTCTACCATCACCAATGAGCTTATGTTCCTTGAAGAACCTGTCCCTGTGTGCAAGCAAGTCTCTTAGATACTGGAAATTCTTCCTAGATATTGGACAAATGAATTTATGTTTGGCGATGAGACAAGGGATCCTGAAGTGGTGACTCTAAATGCACTATTTGAACATCCTCAAGTTCATGAGATTCACAACAAAAAGGAAGGTCTCATTCTCAAGGGCAAAGACAAGGGGACAGATCTGATTGATGAGGCTAATCAGAAGAAAGATGCATAAAGAGACGAATCACTTTCTTCCAAGGTGTCACAAAATGAAACCCCTGAAATAGATGAGAACATGGGCTATTTCACTCAAAGATTTCAAAAAATCGTGAGAGTACGTGGAGGTTTCATGAAGAAAGAAAATCATGACAGTGCTACAAGCTCCATTGACGTGTGTTACAAGTGTGATCAACTAAGTCACTCCATTAGAGGCCGTCCTATGCACAAAGCTGCCCACAGGGAATATGTCAAGACTGGAGAAGGTAAAGATAAAGAGGGGGACTAGGTCCGTGACAAGTCAAGCAGAAGAGAAGCTGCTTATTAGGCGGTGAAGAAGGATCTGACTGCATGGAAAAATTCTTCAAGTGATTCAGATGATTCTAAACACTCTGATGATGCTTTCATGGCAAAATCAGATGAGGAAGATGCGGATGAACAGGTAACCATATCATATTTCAAGCAAAACTTGAATACCTTTTCTACTAGTAAATTGAGAAAGCTAGTTGTTGTACTACTTGATTTGACAAGTGAGCTAACGACTAAGGATGATCTCGTGAACAATAGCCTAGACATCTCTCAAGATGGAAAAATTGCTTTAGTTACCCAAATATCTGATATTGAAAATCAAATGGTTGTTCTAGAAGCTGAAACTCTAGAACTGAAGGAAAAGATAAAAAGGGTGACTACTACAGTTTTTAAAAGAAAGAACGAGGCCAGCAGCTTGCAGCTGGAGCTCGAAAATAAGCTGCACACTACTGAAATGAAAATGAAATTAGCTCTAGAAAGAAATCTTGTGTTGGAGAGGGACCTGGTCCGTGTAAAAGAGGAACTGGACAAGTCCCTCAAATGGACCAATTCCTCTAAGATTCTTACAAATCTAATTGGTCAAGGCAACAACAGTAGAAGAGGGCTGGGCTGTGAGAAGATAGATCCCCCCATACAATCCTCACAACAAAACGGTTTCTGATGCTGATAATTTGTTATGTGTGCATTGTGGTCGAGATGGACATCTTAAGAAATATTTTCTTATTTTGAAAAAATATGAAAGAAGTTCCTCTAACTATTCCAAACAGAGGAATAGACAGAAGAAGGGACCTGGTCTTGCTTCTGGTCCTAAGTTGAAGAAAATTTTTCTGCCTCACTGGACAAAGAATTCTCTTATCACTCCTTTATCTGCTTACTGGGAACTCCAACTAAAGTGGGTTCCCAAGGCTAACAAGTGATATGGTATTCAAGTGAGAGGAAGTAGCAGCAGTCAGTGTTGGTTCATGAATAGCGGATGCTCAAAGCACGTGACTGGGAAACTGAAAACTTTCTCTCTCTCAAGGCACTTCAAGGTGGAGGTGTCTCATTTGGCGATGGCAAGAAAGGGTATATTCATGGTGTAGGCATGTTTGGGAAGTCTATGGAACACACCATTGAGGATGTGTACTATGTCAATGGTTGAAGTACAATCTTTCAAGTGTTTCACAAATTTGTGATGAATGAAATGAAGTTAAATTCTTATCAGATAAATGTGTTTTCACTAACTTGCTCTCTCGGGTGATGATCTTGACAAAAAAGAGATGCAAGAACATGTATATTGCTGATCTGAATACTGCTCGTAGTGACAGTCTCACTTGCCTTAGTGCTCAAAGTGAGAATGCTGAAGTATGACTCGAGAGACGTGCTCATGTAAGTGTTTCTCTACTGCACAAACTTGTGTCAAGGGACCTAGTCCGAGGTCTGCCCACAATAAAATTTACAAATGACAAAGTTTGTGACGCTTGTGTTAAAGAGAAGAAGATCAGACCATCCTTCAAATGGAATAAGCAGGCTGTTAATCTTCCAAAGAACTTTCGGGCTGAAATGGTGAATAGTACATGTTTTGTGACCAAAATGATGATATTGAGAAGTGTAATCTCAATGATGTTGAAAGAGTATTTGTGGGATATTCTTCCTCTGGCAAGGCTTATCCGGTGTATAAAAAATGTATGCATTGGAAAAGATGTTCATGTGATTTTTGATGAGTCTGGAAGAATTGAGAAGTAAGTTGCAAAACAAAGAAGATTCTAAGATGGAAGAGATGCTTCAGATTCAGAGATATGGTCTAAACAGTGAGCTTGTTGAAGAATATCCTCTTCATGAAT